>APFE031648098.1:3220-61184 GCA_000404065.3 Pinus taeda
CCTGCTATAAAATACAATTATGCCAAGTTTATTGCCAACAAGATACATGACCAACTGCTAAGGCTGAACAGGGAAGCAATATTTAAATATTCATCATACATCTATCACCTCTTCATGTACTATCAAATAGATTGCTTCTAGTGCCCCATCAAGAAGCTGGATTCACAGGGTGAGAGGAGGTCTGTCATCTTCTGGTCTTAATTTTTCCATCAAGTCCAGAACTCACCCTACTCCTATTGTGAATTCATTGACCAATTTGCCTATCCAGTCACATGCCTCTTGAAAAGGACTCCTCCTGCTAGATTGTCAAAAGATATGCAGAAAATCTTACAGTTGTCCAGGAATTACAAAATAGGTGATTGGTATTTATACCAAAATCACACAGTCATCAGGATCTATGGTTGTGAGCTCTGTCCTTACAGGCTCCCAAGATATGTGCCTATGAGATTGTTTGTCTTGGAATACTATAACCAACTCATCAATTCCGACCTTACACACTTCCATAGTGCCAAGAAGAAAGCCAATCTCAAATTCAGAGACCACCTAGGCCCCTTCATCATGAACAAGAAAGATGGTTTGTAAGAAGCTGATCAAATACTCGGGCAACAGCTTAAACTTAAATGGAGCTTCTGGTGGGTCCCTTATGACCCTGAAGGCTTTATCAGTGCTAGAAGAAACAAGTATAGGCTGCTAGCCTATAAACATTGTCCATATCCACAAATTGAACACTTTGCCAACCAAGATGAATGGGTGCCTGGTACATTAGTAAAGGAATTTACGCAGGAGGAGACAATGGAGCAGACCGTTAAAGATTTAGAGAAAACTCTTGACTTGGATTCTTGTCAGCAGGTCACATTCAAGCAACCAGTCCAAGTCGGAGAAGGCACATCCACTGCTGCAGCTGCACAGACCACCCAGCAGGCATCTACAACAACAACAACCACAACAAAAGGCAAAGAAGTGATGGATGTATAGCAAGAGACAGAGGCAGGGTAGCCCAACACTTCAAAAGACCAAAGTCAAGGGCAAGCCCCTTTAAAGCAAGCTGAAGCACCCCAAATTCCAGTTTTGCAAATGCCTCTCAATGAAGAGAGAGGCAGAAAACGAGATAGAGAGGAGGCCACACCTCCAAGTGGGTCAACACAGCAACCAGAGGCCAAGAGGCCAAGAATTGACCCTCAGACCGAGGAAGAACACATCAGTGAAGAAAGACAAGAAAGCCAAAGCAGAGAAAGAGAATCCAGCTAGCAGACTGCCACTAGTTCATTCCAGCAAGAACAAGCCATGCAGCAAAGTACAGAGGTGTCCTCTTCCAGGCAGCAGGGTAAGCAACCAGCTGGAATCAAAGGATCATTTATGGAAATCAAGGCCCAAAATGAACTCTTGAGAGTTCAACTGTATGATCAATTCTTAAAGACAACACCCTCCAAGCAGCAAAGATTGATGGCAGCATATGACATCAAGGAGGATAAGATGATTTTTACTCATCTTAAGCCTAAAGTTCCAAAGCCCAGATCATCTGCAGACTACACCAAAACAAGTCTAGAGGTCCTCTACAAGGACATACACCCCATGGATCAAATAGAACTGCACAAACAGATAGGGGAAATGGTGTATGCCACACTTTCAGACAGGGCCATGCTGGCCCATCAGTTAAAAGAATCACTAAAGAATAGAAATACACAGCTAGATTTGGAAAGGATGTCTTCCACTGCTAAGGACAACAGAATAAAAACTTTGGAAGACATAATCATTGATCTAGGACATGATCCTAAAAATCCAAAGGGTATTAAGGCCCTTATGAAGAAAAAGAAGGATGACATTGCTGCACTAAGAAAGCAGGCAAAACTGCCTCCAACCATTCACCCTCAAACAACAGAACTTGCACAGGAAAAGCAAGTTGATGAGACCATGGATCTACTTCTGAAGATGAATAAGAGAATATTACATATGGAAGCAAAATTGGAAAAGGCATTGCAGGACAAACAATGGGAGTCAACCTCCCAACCCCCTCAAACTTCAACAACTCTTGGCAGCTCCTCCTGCCATTCCAGTACCTACCACAGCCACATCAGCAAAAGAAGCCACAACAGCAACAACAGCAGCAGCAGAATCAAGCATGAGCATGGAGGACTTCATGAAAGCTGTCAAGGAACTTGAGGTTCAGGTGATAGAAATTAATGAAGCCAAAGATAGACTAGCCAAGCTACAGGCAAGCTATGATAAGTCCAAAATGACAGTGAAGAGAAGCAGAGAGAGATAAAGGCCTTGGAAACCAAAGTGAAAGCTTTGGAAAAAGAATTGCTTCTAGGCAAAACTCTGGCAGAAATCAAGAAGATAATCTGGGCCAAAATTGGCCAATCAATCCATGACCAATGGAGGTCAATCCAGGCAATACATGAGAAAATTGAACTAATAGGCATAGCTCATGTTGAAATACAAAAGGCCAAAACAACATTGGGAATCATGCCTGAGCAGGCCAATAAAATGATACATTTCCTCAATACTCACACTAGGGAGGAATTTGCAGCACTGGAAATAAATAGTAGAACATACACTATCCTGAGAGCCAAAAAAGTGTTGAATTTAAGAAATTTCACTCAAACTCTAGAGAGGAAATGTCAGGATATGAAGGCAGAAATAAATGAATTTAGGGTAAATATAACAACATTGCAGGATAAAGGATTTCCTAGCCTAGTGACTGGCATAGGACAACTGCTGTCATATGATCAATACATCACAAGGATCAACAATTATGTTGAAAATCATATCACAACATCCACCAACTCCACAAAAGAAGTAGGGCCTCCCTCTGGGCAGTCTCTGTATGGCAAATTAGAGAATTTATTTTTTATTGAGCATGAGATTAATCATCTGTTTGAAGTGCCTCCAAATTTCTACAGATATACTGAAGCAGATGAAACGCTTGTAAAAATAAGGAGACATCAGCTACCTCCAGCTGATTGGTGGCAGGCAATGCTGGAAATACTGCCCAGGTGATCTGATTATATTATTCCTTTTTTGTGAAAATTCAGATCTCAGTCACAGTACAGGTCAGCAGAGAATCAGGCACTCAGATATCACCGGAAGCATCCGTATAGTGACTCATAAAAACACTCAGACAACAGGCTCAATTAACGCATATTTAAAAACACAGCTACAGCGAAATTTGTTGATCCAAAAAGTCAAAAATTGTCTGACAAAAAGACAGCTTCCATATCAACATTAATTGCTATAGTTATTTCTTTCATTTACTTTTTGTAAGAAAGTTGGTGGTGTAATTTATTGCACAATAACTCACTATCTAGATATTTTGTATCCTATTTTTGTATATATATCCCCTCATAGAATGTATTGAGGGTCAGTTGTAGTGAAAACTCTCTCAGAAGAGTTGTATTGTATATCTCAAACCTTTTTGCTAATACAAATTGCTAGTGGAGTTCCTGGTTCCTATACTGTCTGAAGGTGGAAATGAATGGCTGTGTTATGTTGCAGAATTCTTGTGTCATTTGCTGGAACAATAAGTTATTCTGAACCATGTTCTTGTCTTTCTATGTATGCAAAATTTCGCATATGTTTCATGATCATAGTAAATAGGGAAAAATAATAGATTAGGATTTGTTTGAATACACCCTATGCTCAATCCCTGTTTCTAAATATGTTTTCTTCTGTATTAGCCATGGATATGAATTCTTAAGTGCTCATGTCTAAGCTAATTCTCTCACTGTGAATATTGTTTAGGAATTCTTAACTACTCTTAAACAATACTTTCATTTCTCCCCTTGTTAGCATAGTGAAAGATTCTTAATTGCCTTTCACTCACTAATATCATAACTTCATTACCTGATCTTAAAACATTGTTGTACAGATGCCTATCTGGATTTGCAGCAATACTCTTTCTTAAGAAACATACTTCAGCAGCACACAACCATGAACTCCATTGCCCAATGGCCCAAACTGTTCTGTAATTTATGCCTCAGCTCTGTTTGAATTCACCAACCAACCAAATTTAAAACAAAATCAATACACCATAGCTAGCCTAAAATCACCCACCAACAAAGCTAAATTATAAAGAGAGAGCCCTCTCTGGTTGCAGGTAGGCTAGGACTTGTAACTAAAAGACTGGTTAGTGGTTACCTCAGCCGTATTCCCTTTAGGAAGCAGGGAACAACCTAAGTGATAACATCATTGGTGACTCCACTGGGGAATATTTCAAATTACCACTTGAAAGGAAACAGGCTTCCTCCTTTTTCAGATAACTCTTCTGGGAAGTACCTTTAAAAAAAAAAGCTGTGACTATAAGCTTCTCATAAAACATTAAGAAAATAAACTCAGAAGCTGGCTCCAAAGAAGAAAATTCGTTACACTAGGTCAAACCCTGACCCTAATCCCCCAGCTGTCTTTGAAAACCCCAATTTAATTCCCAAGATCTTGAAGAAGCAAAAGCAGCAAGGAGAGCTCTCAGACTCAGGTGCTGAACCAGTTCAGCAGATCTATATTCCTACCCCTGCCAAAGTATCAGTTTATCCCCACATAACCCCCACTTATCCTAGTTCTTCATCCACTTCCCAAAGTAGCTTTCCAACTCCTCCATCCATAACACACCTTACTCCTATTATCCCTGTTGTTCCAACCATTCCACTCCTTCTTGCTGTCCCTTTTATCTCTGCAAATATGGCTAATAGATATGCCCCTTTACACCTGCCTGTAAATCCAAGGGGTATGCCCCTAGATTATCAAATCAAGATAACTTACTTTGATGGTACTGGCTCTTATACAGCCCAACAACACACCAAGAGAATGCAGGACTATTTTGAGAACTATGAAATAGATGATGAAGATGTAAGAATGAAATTTTTGTACAAAGTTTAACAGGGGATGTAAAGACCTGGTTTAGGTCCTTGGTTGCGCAGTCTATACTCAATCCTGATGCTTTATACCTAAGCTTCTTAAACATATGGGAAAAGAAGAAGGACCCTTTACACATACTAACAGAGTATGATAATTTAAAAATGGGTCCACAAGAAATAGTTCAAGATTAGTGTGTTTGGTTCAACAATGTATACAACGCCATTCCTCAGAACCTGAGACCTCCACTGGATCTGGCCTTGATCAAATTCCCTGATGGTTTTGATTCAGATATGGCATATCAATTAAGAGAAAGAACACCTCCAAGTCTGGCAGACATGCAGAATATAGCTGTCAGTGTGGAGGCAAACCTGATTGCTAAGAGAACCAGAGCTAAAAATGAGAGAAGAACAACATTTAAAGAGGAACCCTCAACTTTTGAGCAAAATCTAGATGCAATCATGAAAGGTATGGAGAGGTTGGGTGATAGAGTTGAGACCATGGAGAGAAAGTCCTCTTGGGAAGGGAAAACAAGCAACACTACTAGGAATCCCAATTTTAGGAAAAACCAAAACCCAAATGCTGGGAGGACTGGTCTTGATCAGAATATCAGACCTCCATTTCAAGAAAATATGCAGAGGCCTCAACCACTAGTGAACAAGTAGAAGATCCCCACATCAATCTAATGGGTTTGGACAGTGAACAACAAGTATTCTTAACACAAGATGATCAACAAGCCCAAGAATACAAACAATTCCAAACAAAATCTAGTGAGTCATTTGATTTCAGAGAAGGGTATGACATAGCAGTCTATGAAATACACAAAAAATACAAGTTAAGAAGTAGAACCATAGATGTGCCTGAGACTACTAAACAAACACACACCAAACTGCCCAAAAAATATAGTGATAAGTTTGTCTTAACAGAGTCCTCAGATAAAAATCTCCAAAGGGAAGTCATAGTGGAAGATGTATCTCATATACAACCTCCAGCAAATCCCTCACCTACACCATCTCTTCCAATAGAGCTCTTGGGCAGACCTCTAGAAAACAAACACAAATCAAGCATACCCCAAAACAGTGTACCTGACCATGCAAGGTCACCCAAAATTCAGCAGAGAAGGAAAAACTTGCTGCTCACAATATAAAAGTTCAGATGGAAAAGCCTTTCAATTTAGAAATAGAAATTGGCAAACTGAAAATAGCAATTCCTCTTTCTGAACTAGCCAAACATGAGGTCTTCAGACAAAAAATCAATAGATCATTGCAAGTACCAGAGAACAGGTATGCAGTTAGTATTCTAGATGATCAGCCAGAGCTGATCTTTGGCTCAGAAGTCAATGGAAAATCAGTAGATGGAGGTATCCCTCCATTTTATGTCAGCCTAAACATTCATGACAAAGTGCTACACAATGCCATGTTTGACTCAGGGGCCTCTCATAACCTAATGCCCAAATCAGTAATGGAAAAACTTGATCTAGACATCACTAGACCCTATAAAGACTTGTTTCATTTGATTCCAGCCAGGTAAGATGTCTAGGCCTAATCAAAGGCCTTTGTGTATCCCTAGTCCAATATCTAGCTAAAAAAAATTTAATGGATGTGGTAGTAGCTGACATTCCACCTAAATATGGTATGCTTTTATCAAGATCATGGGGTGCCAAACTCCAAGTATCTCTGCAACTAGACATGTCATATGCCACAATTTCAGTCTTTGGCCAGCCAAAGAGATTATATCGAGAAACATTGATGAAATATGTGGTCAACAGTCAGGAGGAGCCCCAAAACTTCCCAATCTAATCCATTCATTCAGACATGGACTCATTCATATTGTACAATGCTGATATGTGTCCCAAAACTGAGGTCAAGCTCCTAAAAACAACAGAAACCAGACACATAAATGAACAGTCCACTGCTCAAGATCAAAAGATCACTGATGTGATCAACCCAACACAGCTTGTTAATATATAACAAGAATCACCAAAGCTAGACCAACCCACTGAACAAATTTGTAAATCCATTGAAAGAAACATTGATCAAGAAATCTTGTGGTATATAGAATTTGATGGGTCAGTAAACAAACTAGGAGCAGGGGCAGGGGTTTGGATACACAATACTCAAAATGACCATGCTCTAGGTCATGCATATAGGCTTAACTTCAGATGTACAAACAACATGGCCGAGTATGAAGCCCTTTTACTAGGTCTCAAACTGATTATGAGTCTTGGTGTGACCAAAGTTTCCATTTTGGGTGATTCAGATCTAATTATGCAACAGATAAAGGGAACTTTTGTCACAAATGATCCCAGGCTAAGGTCGTATAGGATAGCAGTGATAGACTTACTTAACAGCTTCTTGGAATATCAGCTCACCAAAATACCTAGAAGCCACAACTTACATGCTCATAGTTTGGCAACTTTTGCAAGCACCTGTAAACTTCCTTTTGGGCCTAACCACCAGTTCACTACTGAGATCAAACATAGGCCTTCTATCCCAGATAATGTAGATAATTGGCAAGTATTTGAGAATGATACTCAGATAAATAATTTTTTGACCATGAAAGGAGAATTCTCAAACTTAAACATAGAGACAAGCATTAGGGATGATCAACAACAAATTGATGAACTTAAGATAAGTATATCAGCTGAAACAACAAATCTGATATTACATCCTACAACCTTTGACTCTACCAATTTACAGAAGCTAAAACTAGAAGATATTGATGAAATTATTGAAGAAGAAACTGAAGTAATTCAACTAAAGGATAATTTTTTGCCCACAGGTCTTACTCCTTTAGAAGATATTTTTTATTCAAATGACATCCCTAAGAAACCAAAGATGCAACCCATCAATGGAGAAATTGAGGAGTGTAATATTGGGACCACTGAAAATCCCAAAATGATCAAGCTTTCTAGAACCTTACCTCCTGATAAGAAATCAGAATATATTGAACTGTTCAAAGAGTTTCAAGATGTGTTTGCCTAGAGTTGTGAGGACCTTAAATCCTATGATACTACAGTTATCCAACACACAATACCCTTGAAAGAAAATCAGAAACCCTTTAAATAGAAGTTGAGGAGAGTGAATCCAATCCTTCTTCCCCTAATCGAAAAGGAAGTAAAACGAATGTATGAAGCTGGAATCATTGCACCTATAAGATTTTCTGAATGGATTTCAAACCTTGTACCCACAAGAAAGAAAACTGGGGAGATAAGACTTTGTGTTGATCTAAGAAATTTGAACAAAGTCTCTTTCAAATACCACTACCCCTTGCCAAAAATGGATAACATCTTACAAAGGGTAGTGGGAGCATCAAGGATCTCACTACTGGATGGCTTCTCAGCATTCAATCAAATTCTAGTTCACCTAGATGATCAAGATAAAACAGCTTTCACTACACCTCGGGGAACTTTAAAATATGTCAAAATTCCTTTTGTAGTCAAGAATGTTGGAGCCACATTTCAGAGGGCAATGGACATAGCCTTTGCTAAAGAAATCCATGATTTCTTAGTCATATACCTTGATGATCTAACAACCTTCTCAAAATCAGACCAAGAACATTTAAAACATCTTAGACAAGTGTTTTTAATTTGCAGAAAGTATGGCATATCTTTGAACACAAAGAAATCACTATTTAGCCTGGAAGAAGGCAAACTCCTAGGTCATATAATTTCAAAAGATGGCATAAGAATTGACCCTGATAGAATTCAAGCTATCCTTCAGGTCCCTCATCCAAGAAACATCAAAGAATTACAAGCCTTTTTAGGAAAGATTAATTTCCTAAGAAGATTTATTCCTAACTTGGCTGAGCTAATAAGATTGTTGAACAATATGCTCAAGAAAGATGCCAAAGTCAAATGGACAGTTGAAGCCAAATAGGCTTTTGAGGAAATCAAGATAGCTTTAACAAAAACACCTGTTCTTACAAGCCCTAGATTTGATAGAGACTTCATAATTTTCTCCTTTGCCTCTGAACATACAATTGCTGCTGTCTTATTACAAAAGGATGACCTGGGATGTGAAAAACCTATTGCCTTTTTCAGTAGAGCCCTTAGAGATGCCCCACTCAAATACCAGATCATGGAAAAGCAAGCATATGCCCTTGTCAAAGCCATAAAGGATTTCAGAGTTTATATCTTGTACTCTCACATAGTTGCATATGTGCCCAATGCAGTGGTCAAAGACATTCTAACTCAAGAGGGAATTGAAGGCAAGAGGGGAAAATGGATAGCCAACATTTTGGAATATGATACAGAGATCAAACCAACAAAACTTATAAAAGGACAAGGGCTAGCTAAACTAATGACTGAAACCAATTTCCGATCCCTTGACATCAATGAACTCGATAACGAACAGGAGATGGCGACTCCACAGATCAATCAAGCCTTCTTACAATCACCTTGGTATGATGACATATGTTTTGTATTATTAAACCTGCAAGCTCCTCCAGGGTTATCCAGAACCAAAAAGAGATTTTTGAAAATGAAAGCTTCAAAATTTTGTATCACAGATAATGTTTTATTTTGGAAAAATCACGAAGGTGTCCTGCTTAACTGCTTAACTTCAGATGAAGCTGATAAAGTCCTTAGAGAATTTCATGCAGGAGATTGTGGAGGGCACTTATATTGGAAATCAACAGTTGATAAGATCCTGAGGGCTGGATTTTATTGGCCCTCCCTGTTTACTGATTCAAAAAAGTTTGTGATGTCATGTCATAAATGTCAGATCTTTGAAGGGAAGAAGAAGTTGCTGCCTTTACCCCTCAGACCCATTTCAACTTAAAAACCATTTCAACAATGGGGCTTAGACTTCATTGGGGAAATTCACACTTCATCCTCAGGACAACATATATGGATTTTGACAGCTACAGACTATTTCACCAAATGGATAGAGGCCATACCTTGTAGACAAGCAAATGACTCAATTATCATAGAATTCCTAGAAACCAATATCTTGTCTAGATTTGGCTGCCCAGAGAAGATCATAACAGACAATGCAACTTCCTTTAAATCCAAAAGAATGATCAGCTTCTGTCACAAATATCACTTTACCCTAGGTCATTCAACAGCCTATTACCCTCAGGGAAATGGCCTAGCTGAGTCCTCCAATAAAAGCCTCATCAATATCATCAAAAAGGTCTTGGAGGAGAACAAAAAGAATTGGCTCAAGAAACTGGTAAATGCACTGTGGGTAGATAGATTGACCACCAAAATATCTATTGGTACTACTCCATATGAATTGGTATATGGCCTGGAAGTTGTGTTCCCATCATCTCTTAGGGTCCCTGTGATCAAATTGCTACAAGAAATACAAGCTGAACCCAATGATATCTAGAGGAGGATCAATCAAACAATTCACTTGCAGCGAACAAGGGAAGAAGTGTATCATAGAACCCAGGTTCTACAAAAGAAGCTAAAAAAGATGTTTGACAAAAGAACAAAAGCTGAAGACTTTTTCATAGGAAACAAAGTATTGAAATGGGACTCTAGGAGGGAAGACAAAGGGAAACATGGCAAATTTGAGTTTCTGTGGAAAGGACCATTTGTAATTCAAGCTATGCAAGGCAATAACACCTTTTTTCTAAAGAGTCTGGATGATTCAAATAATGATGAAGGCCCAGTGAATGGGAGAATCTTCAAGCACTATTATGATCCATGAGCATAGCACAGTCACATATTGTACATAAATATGTGTATTTTCAGTATTTTTCTTTTTACAACAGATAGATAAAGGAACAACTACAACAAATTTTGAAGAATGATCAGCAAACTATATCAAAGGTGACATATATGATTGAAAAGCTCCACAAGCAAGTCTGAGGAAGATTTACAGAACAGAGAACCAATGATAAACAATGATACAAGCCAGCAAGACACAAAGTGGTAATTCTTGTACAAATGAGGTCAAAGGACACTACATACAAGCTCATAGGATTCAGATCAAAGGCCATCTGACCTGCTATTCTTGGCTTTCCCCCAGGAAAATCCATCCCCAAGTGGAGCCACTGTTAGGTTCCTATACCAATAGGTTTCATCTTTCATGATTGACAGTGGAAGGGCTAAATATGTTCATCATTGCAGGCTGCAAAGGTTCCATATTTTGTGTACATACTAGGAAAATTAAAAAAATGAAAAGAGGGTATTCCTTAAAAGAATAATCGAAAGGCAAGAAAATCAAATGGTCAAAGGAATAGTGAAAATGAACCCCAAACTAAAGATCAGGAAAGTGGCCAGTCAAAATGCCACTACTATCTTTTGGCAGTAACACAGTCTACAAATACTGATGCTAATCATACTTAGTGGATGGCCGAACAGTCTAATCTGGACCATGCCATGTTTAAATTGCTTGTTGCAGAATAGAGAATGGTTCCTGTCCAAACAGCTCAATCTTGGTAGATGACTATCTAGCTAGAGAAATGAAGGAGCCCAACTGCTTAATCTGGGTCCTTGGAAGAAATAAGGGTAGATTTAGATAGGAGGGCAGTCAAAAGAAAAAGAGAACAATCAAGGTCTTCTAATTCAAGTGCACCCATTTCAAGTGAAGAAAAAATGTTAGGGTTGCTAGATTGGGTAAGTAGTGCAAGGTTGCAGAAGTGAAGCGGCCATCACTAGTTGGCTTATCAAGAGAAAGACTCATCCCATTCAGAGTATTGGCACCATGGCCGAGGTTTGAGGACATAACAATGGAAGCATTTCTAATTTCCCCCTTTTCCCCAAACACCATTTATTAACATTCCCCAAGGACCTTGGGATCTGCTCAAGTGTCCTGTTTCACTTCATTCCATGACAAAGTACCAGGTTAAACTGTGAAGTTCAATTAAGGAAAGGAAGCCACATTTCTTGTGTAAAAATATTTACTCTCAATTCCACTCATCTTCTATCCCTAAGTTTTACTTCTTAAAGCTTAGCATTTGCCCCTACACATTCCCCTCACAAATTCATATTAACAACTAATGTATTATTTAGCTCCCTAAGCATTCCCCTTCCCTAAAGTCTACAAAGATCTATATGAAAATCCCAAAAAATCTATGTAAATACCCTCCCCTAGCAATATAGCTATATAGTCATGTCTTGGGGAATATTAACCCATCAAGGGCTAATATTAACCCTCTACCACCCTAAACTACGGGTTTTTAATTAAAAAACTTTGGTTAAAAATAAAAAATCCATAGTACCCGCCCTCATTAACCCCTCTTACCCCTTTCTGCGCTAAATTTTTGGTTTATAATGTTCTTTAAATAAAACACTTGTAAACAGGCACAAACATTTACCCACTAACCCTAAGTTAAAAACCCACCCCGCGCGCAATTTATTTAATTGATTATTTTAATCGGGCGGGTCCCCGTAGTCATAAACCATTGTCATATCACATCTGCCGCCAACTGTTCGATCGTCGGCCCCAC
This sequence comes from Pinus taeda, assembly GCA_000404065.3. Lineage (NCBI taxonomy): Eukaryota > Viridiplantae > Streptophyta > Pinopsida > Pinales > Pinaceae > Pinus > Pinus taeda. Next base: position 15,470 of record APFE031648098.1, read on the forward strand.
AGATCTAACGGTGGGCGGTCAATCTCACCTGGGAATGGGCGGAGGTTTAGCGTCCGGGGGATTGGCGATTTCACCGCCATACCCCCGCCACGCGTCAACCACCCGGGTTGTTCGGAGCCCCCCGCCTTCTTACCGCTTACCGCCCAAGGGTGCTCTGGGGAAACCACAAACCACCTGCCCCCTCCCGCTGACGTCATACCCATGTCAGCATGGCGTCAGCACCCTCGTCCGCTACCGCTGCTCCACGTCGCCTCCACGTCGTCCATCCGCCCGCATGCCATGCCACCGTGTCACCGCCATGTAGGCCACCCACGTCAGCCGCCACGTCACCCTGCCGTACCCGGGCCCACCGATGACGTCATGCTGACTTCATCGCCGAAAAGTGCTAAAAGTCCCAAATTTGCATAAAATGTCGCGAAATGACCGTTTTGTGTCATTTTCACTTGTCCTTTTGGGAGCGTTGTGCATGCGGAATATGTCGTTTGCTGCCTAATTCGAGAATTTACTCACCCAAGTTGTTGCCGCCCTCAAAGTCGACTCAAATTGCCTGCCATTGTTCCAGCTTGACACCGTCAGCACTGAAAAATCTAGCAGGTCACGTTCAAGCAACCAGCCCAAGTCGAAGAAGGTAGATCCACTGCTGCAGCTGCACAGACCACCCAGCAGACATCTACAATAACAAAAACCACAACAAAAGGCAAAGAAGTGATGGATGTATAGCAGGAGACAGAGGCAGGGCAGCCCAGCACTTCAAAAGACCAAAGTCAAGGGAGAGCCCCTTTATAGCAAGCTGAAGCACCGCAAATTCCAGTTTTGCAAACGCCTCTCAATGAAGAGAGAGGAAAAAAACGAGATAGAGAGGAGGCCACACCTCCAAGTGGGTCAACACAGCAACTGGAGGCCAAGAGGCCAAGAATTGACCCTCAGACCGAAGAAGAACACATCAGTGAAGAAAGAGGAGAAAGCCAAAGCAGAGAAAGAGAATCCAACCTACAGACTGCCACTAGTTTATTCCAGCAGGAACAAGCCATGCAGCAAAGTAGAGAGGTGTCCTCCTCAAGGTAGCAGGGCAAGAAACCAGTTGGAGTCAAAGGGTCATTTATGTAAATCAAGGCCCAAAATTAACTCTTGAGCGTTCAACTGTATGATCAATTCTTAAAGACAACACCCTCCAAGCAGCAGAGATTGATGGCAGCATATGACATCAAGGAGGATAAGATGATTTTTACTCATCTTAAGCCTAAAGTTCCAAAGCCCAGATCATCTGCATACTATACCAAAACAAGTCTAGAGGTCCTCTCCAAGGACATACACCCCATGGATCAAAAAGAACTGCACAAACAGACAGGGGAAATGGTGTATGCCACACTTGCAGATAGGGCCATGTTGGCCCATCAGTTAAAAGAATCACTAAAGAATACAAATACACAGCTAGATTTGCAAAGGATGTCTTCCACTGCTAAGGACAACTATTGTCATATGATCAATACATCACAAGGATCAAAAATTATGTTGAAAATCAGATCACAGCATCCACCAACTCCACAGAAGAAGCAGGGCCTCCCTCTGGGCAGTCTCTGTATGACAAATTAGAGAATTTATTTTTTATTGAGCATGAGATTAATCATGTGTTTGAAGTGCCTCCAAATTTCTACAGATATACTAAAGCAGATGAAACGCTTGTAAATAAGGAGACATCAACTACCTCCAGCTGATTGGTGGCAGACAATACTGGAAGTACTCCCCAGGTGATCCGGCCATATTATTCCTTTTTGTGAAAGTTCAGATCTTAATCACAGTATAGGTCAGCATAGAATCAGGCACTCAGATATCACAGGAAGCATCTGTACAGTGACTCATCAAAACACTCAGACAACAGGCTCAATTAACACAGATTTAAAGACACAGCGACAACCAACTTTGTTGATCCAAAAAGTCAAGAAATTGTCTGACAGAAAGACAGCTGCCATATCAACATTAATTGCTATAGTTATTTCCTTCATTTACTTTTGTAAGAGAGTTGGTGGTGTAATTTATTGCACATAACTCACTCTCTAGATATTTTGTATCTGACTTTTGTATATATATCCCCTCATAGAACGTATTGAGGGTCGGTTGTAGTGAAAACTCTCTCAGAAGAGTTGTATTGTATATCTCAGACCTTTTTGCTAATACAAATTGCTGGTGGAGTTCCTGGTTCCTATACTGTCTGAAGGTGGAAATGAATGACTGTGTTATGTTGCAGAATTCCTGTGTCATTTGCTGGAACAATAAGTTATTCTGAACCATGTTCTTGTCTTTCTATGTATGCAAAATTTCACATATGTTTCATGATCATAGTAAATAGGAAAAAAGAATAGCTTAGGATTTGTTTGAATACACCCTATTCTCAATCCCTATTTCTAAATATGTTTTCTTCTGTATTAGCCATGGATATGAATTCTTAAGTGCTCATGTCTAAGCTAATTCTCTCACTGTGATATTGTTTAGGAATTCTTAACTGCTCTTAAACAACACTTTCATTTCTCCCCTTGTTAGCATAGTGAAAGATTCTTAATTGCCTTTCACTCACTAATTCCATGACTTCATTACATGATCTTAAACATTGTTCCACAGATGCCTATCTGGCTTTGCAGCAATACTCTTTCTTCAGAAACATACTTTAGCAGCACGGCCCTGAACTCCATTGCCCAATGGCCCAAACTATTCTGTAATTTATGCCTCAGCTCTGTTTGAATTCACCAACCAACCAAATTTAAAACAAAATCAGTACACCATAACTAGCCTAAAATCACCCACCAATAAAGCTAAATTATACAGAGAGAGCCCTCTCTGGTTGCAGGTAGGCTAGGACCTATAACTAAAAGACTGGTTAGTCGTTACCTCCGCCGTATTCCCTTTAGGAAGCAGGGAACAAACTGAGTGATAACACACCTACTGAAATAGATTCAACAACAGCTAGATCCAGAGGAAATTTGTGAGAATTACGTTCGTGCATAACTTCCATACCTAGGTAGCACGATTAATGATATTAGCCAAGTGTTAATTACATGGCATTTGACTGTCAACTACAGATTTGTTGAAATTGAATCCATTTAGGTTGAAAGCCATAGTGCTTATGCCTAGAGTGTGGTAAACCAAATACCTGCTATAGGCAAGCAGTAGAATACATGTAAAGAATGGGAGTTGTTTGAAACTAGCTATTGGAAGAATCAAATTAGGTGAAAATAACTATGAGCAGCCACAATATTGTAGTTTTCTCCCTCACTGACCAAATTTGTAACCTGCATTTGCAGACTAATTCCAAGCAGTTTCCTTGATCAAACTGGATGCTTTACAATGTGATAAGGAGGTATCGAAGTGGAAGGTGACCTACACAAATTACAATACATATATCATGATATTTGAGTTTACATGTATTGTTGAGGGAAGACATACCCATGCTCATCTTATAAAATTTCATTACATGTACATAAATAGTCATCTAGAGATATAGACCCATGATCAGAATGACCATCAATGTAAAGCCATTGTACATATGATTTAGTACTCCTGAAATTGTAGCCCGGATGGATTAAACTAGATTTGGGGTCTTCTATCTCATTCAATCGTTCACTCAAGTAGGATTCTAACCATGTGAATATGTGATCTTAAGTCGAACATGGGAAGATACCATTTGATTACTGGCCAATGATGTAGGTTGTTAATAGATGCGAGAGAAATCACCAATAATGATAATGATCCTCAAGGTACTGTAGTACATTCTACATGGTGTGAATGGATGATTTAATGTCGAACACCATACAAAGTCTTTTGGTCCAAGGCCATTGATGTCAACCTATTGCCGGAAGCGAGAAACCTTCCATTGATGCATGAAAGCCTCAAGGTACTGGAAGGGTGTTTCTATGTCAACTTCTTAGATAATGTGCTAATGTCGACAAGAAGTGACTGATCACAAGAGGGCCTTGATGTATCCCACATTAATGACACAAAATGAGTGTAGTGATTTTATAGATGGAATTTGGCTGATGACACAAGGTTCAAGAATGGCAGTCATGAAAATGAAGGTTTATGGTATTGCAAAGGATGAAATTTTGACTGAATGAATTCTCTTGAACATGATGTCGACATTGAAATGGATTGTTATCATTGACCCAAAACAAAGTGATGGATGGTATGATAGACCAACGGTGTGATAACCATCAAGCTAATAGCCCAACCCAAATAGTCACGATGATGGAGTGAAAGTGTCATGTTCAAGAGCAACCTGCTATCATAAAGTGGCTTTCCCCTTTTTCCCATTTGCCCCAGTCATTTCTGACCAATACCTCTTTATTTTTATCAAGCTTGAGGAGGACAACATATTCTTATTGTATAATTCCACACTTCAGGTGAATCCATCGCTATGTGATGTTTTAACGAGTCTAGCGAAGGTGAAACTTGGTCTTGTCTAGATGGACAGGGTTGTCACTATTTTATGTTTTAACGAGTTTAATGACAAAGATAACTCGGTCCTTTTCATGTTTAGAGAGTTTGAAAAGGGACAAAAATAAAACTCCACGAGTTATGTTTCGTAAATTAATCTCTCAAGCCTGAAAAATTGTAAAATAATACAAGAGAGATATCGTTTCCAATCCGTTAACGAGCTAGAAAGGACAAGCGCTCGGCAACCTTTTCATGTTTAGAGAGTCTGAAAAGAGCTTAAAGAGGACTCCAAGGTGGTTCCTTTTTCATTTTTAACAGAGCTCGAAAAAGAGATAAAAGAGTGCTCTGTGGTCAAAGGTACAATTTACAATCAAGCACATTAAATTCTGTAAGTTAGTTGCAAAACCTACTCAAAACACCACCAAAGGATTAAAAATACATGTTTCATACCCAAAAATAGGAAAATACTAATTTTTACTTGATTAATGAACATGAAATAAACATAAAACAAGTTTTTACCATGAAATTTTTACCATTTGGAATTTACCATTCAGTTTTGTGCTATGAGCTAGTTTTTTACCTTGAAGTTCATCAACTAATTGCGAGAGATTCCATAGACCATTTCTCAAGCCGTCTGGACTAGGTAGGAGCTAAACCTCTCTTCTTTCTTTCCAGGTTATTCTTCTGCCATTTCATGCAAGTTTTAGGGTTTTTTGGGGCCCCTGGGTTTTTATTTTTTCACTCTAGGTTCAGTGCAGGATTTCACATCAAAAACTGCACTGAAGAGCACCTAGATAGAAGCATGCACTCTCTGCACCACACTGTCTCTGTGCTCGGGTTGCGCTGGGCAAGTTTCCCAAGTTTGATTTATCTATTTTCTCCAAAATTTGTCATATTTTTTTCTTGGAAAGGATCCTAACTAAGCTTACGATTGTGTTTCAGGATTTCATTGGATCAGAATGCCAATTACATGGCAAGAAAGAGAGCACGAAGAACAAGACATGGTTACCCTAAACAATCCAGGTACAGTTGAGGCCCTCAAAAACTGTGGGTTACTCAAATACTTCAAGTTGTTCGGAATGAGGTGAGAAATAGAACTATTGTTGTTCCTTATTCATGCACAGGATTTGACAGATTAGACCTTTCACATTAGGGACAAGATGGTCCCTATTACCATTGATGATATTTACTTTCTTACCAGACTATCAAGGGGAGGTGCCCCCATTTAACTTTCTTGATTTGCCCATGGAGGTGAATCGGTGAGAGATTATATTAGAGAATTTTGTCATCCAGGTACATAGCCTAGCAACGATGGGAAAATAAACATTAGGGATGTAGGTGATTTCCTTTGAGAATGATCCTCTTCACAATCGCAAAATTGGCTGGTAGTGTGACACTACATCTGGAAAACAAATCTTATATGCAGTATGCACTGGAGTGTATAGAGCCAAAAGTTTTCAACTGGTGTGAGGTTGTGCATTCATCACTGAAAGAACAACTGACCAAGGTAAAAAGTGGTAAGAAAAATGGTTTATACAATGGTTCGATCTTAATCTCTTTTACCTTAGAGAGAATCCCATGGATGCAACCAGAACATGTATCACTGGGTGTATTTGGTCCTAGATATCCATGTATGCGGAGGTGGGTTGAATTGATGGCTCAACATGCGGGTCAGTCGACAATTAATTTTTCCACTGCATTCTTCAGTTAGCTAGAGTGACAACACCTTGTCATTAAGGAGCATCCATACTCAGGGATGGATTTCCATGGAGATGCAAATTTGATTCTACCAGTTGCAGCACAATGGGGTGCTATAGGTAAATTGTTTGACCAAAAGTGTTTTTGCTTTTTCAAGTTTCTACATGTTTTTATGTTTTTAATGTTTCCAAGACTAAACTAAAATCATTCTTATTTATGTATATGTGGGTACTGTTCAACCTGTGAGGCACCACCAGGTTGCAAGTGGGCTAGCGTGGAGAAACATTAGGAGATATATTCTCTAGGACTTAGATTTGGTCGAGACCTTAGCAGAGTTGCAGGATCACATAGAGGGATTAACCCTTGGTATTCCATATGTCCAGATTGAGGAGTTACCTATGAGGCTGTAACTCCACACTATTGGTGTTCCTCGCTGCTGGGTGAGGCTTTTGCGCATGATAACACAGGTTGTGACCTGTTACCATGAGCACCACTAGATCTGCTTAGGATGTTTTGCATGCATTTTGAGTTTTCTGGGTTAGATGACCAAATGTGTCTTGGATACAAATTTTGTAAAAACTTTTAAAACACCTATCTATTTTACTTTCATATTTTTCTATGGTTATATGCAATCCTATTCAACTGATGATGTGAATTGAAAATATTACTTTTACAGGTGTCGCAAATGTCTATTTAACACATAATTCACTAGAGAATCAGTTAATGTGTTAATATTTCTGGAAATATGTTGATATTTAATGTGTTCAAAATGTCTTTCCAAAATACGAACTCTAAGGAACATACGAAAAATTGTTGGATTTCAGACAGTATAAATGTTTGTTAGTCGTATCACAATGAGTTGCGAGTCTATCCTAACGATGATTCGACTAATGCCAAGTGAAATGCCATCAGAGAGAAGTTCAATCAACATGTTATACTCAACGATGTTGTTCGTTTATCGACCGATACAAATCCCTTGAAAACTCACCAACTCCCCACTTGGAGTGAAAATCGCCCATGCCAGAGAAGACATGTTTTGTGTACTATGACTAGCATCGTTGGCGTAACCAACAAAAGGTTCCAAAGACTCCAACACCTGCAAAAAATGCAAAATGGATTAATAACCAGATAAAAACTCTAAAAGATACACCAACACACATGCAATGAAAGCATATATACAGTGAGTTTTACTACACTTAATCAAGCATAGTAACATTTGAGGTACAGCCTGTTTCGTGGATGAGATAATGAGATCCCATCAGAATCTACTAACTCGTAGGCATCGTTTGCCAGAAAACGCTTGACAATATAAGGACCCATCCACATTGGTTTGAATTTCCTTGCTTCAATTTTATCAACTTGCTAATTGTAAAGCAAGACCAAGTCTCCTTTTGAGAAGATATGAGGCTTGACATTTTTGTCATATTGTGCCTTGATATATTTCTTATGTGTTTCTTTATCCAATGTGGCATCATGACGGGTTTCATCTAGATGGATTAATTCCAAGAAATTTGCTTGTTCGTCAGAAGTGTCGGGTAACAGGTCAATCGCGAGTTTTAGAAATGAAACTTCACATTTGTATTGGTAAGATTGCTTCCAAACCATACACCAACTGAAAGGGTGTGAATCCAGTTGCATTTCTCACTGAGGTTTGGTATGCCCATAAGGTAGAGTATAGGATTAAGTCCCAATTTCGCTTATGAACCCCTATCATTCTCTGCAACATCCACTTCAGGACTTTGTTGATGGCTTCAACTTGTCCATTTGCTTGTGGGTAATAAGGGGTAGAACTATCATGTGACAATCCTAACTTACCAGTCAACTCAGTCATCATGTGATTGCGAAGATGTGACCCATGATATGTAACTATGTCTTGTGGTACACCAAGCTAGGAAACCACATGGTTAAAAAAGGAAAGAGCAGTTGTTTTGCCACTGTTGTTCAATGCTAACATTGCCTTGGCCCATTTGGTAAAATAGTTAACAGTGACTATAATATATCCATTCCCTCGGCCGAGGTGGGGCTACATGTCATGAAATCAATGCCCCATTTGGAAAATGGGACAACAACAACAACTTGATACAATGGTGCAGGTGGTAATCTGGTTTTTTGGTCACATATTTGGCATGTGTGACAGCTCCTGACAACAATAATACAATCCTTAAATATAGTTGGCCAGAAGTAACCGGCACGAAGAATTCTCTGTGCGGTTGCATACCCAGATAAGTGTCCACCACAAGCACCTGAATGGCAATCATTCAATGCTTTCTCAGGTTCCTCATGTGTGAGGCACCTCTATAAAATTGTATCGATACCATAATCGTAAAGAGTGTCGCCAATGATCAGATAATCTTTGCCTTGGTATTGGATACGTTGCTGTTGTGAGTGAGAGGTATCAGGCTGGAAAGTTTGGGTCTAGATATAGATCAGTATATCTCCATACCACGTGTGAAATTATGATATCAGAAATAGAGACTCATCCAAAATCGATGATTCAGATGTTGAATCAACGGAGGTTGAGGGAAGGTCGCAAAGTAACTCTGTGAAAACTAGATATTTCTTTGATTTGGACTTGATGAATTCTAGATCAAACTCCTCCAAAATGACTATCCGTTTTTAGTATTTCCCCCCACAATTGACATGAAAAAATGTATTTCATAGGGTTGTAATTCGAAATGACAGTTGTTTTCCGGATCAGGATGTAGTGACAAAATCATTGAATAGCTTACACAACTACCAAAGCTAGTTTTTGAACATAAGAGTACTTACTTTCTGTATTATTGAGATTACGGCTCAAATAATAAATCAGATGCTAAATGCCATTTTCTTCCTAGACTAAAACCTTGCAAATGGTTGTATCTATAGTGGATAGATATAGGTAATAGTCGTTTTTATAATTTGGAGAATACATTAATGAAGCTCTAATCAAGGTATTCTTTAAGAGCATCAAAGGAAGCTTGCGCAACCTGATCTGAATGGAAGGGTATCTCCTTTTCCAAAAGATGCGTAAAACCTTTAGCCATCTCAACATAATTAGGAATGAACCTCCTCAAAAAGTTTTCCTTCCCTTGGAGTCTCTATAACTGTAAAATATTTGAAGGTGAATGAGCATGTAAATCGCCAAGGTAAGGTTGAACAATGTTCTTGATGTCATGGAAGGCATAGTTCATTGCCCTTTGAAATGTGGCCCTTGCATTATTCAAACTGAATGGGAGTTTCCTATATGTGAATGTAGCCGGAAAAACCATCCATAAATGAGAATATTTCGCATCTAGCACATTCATCAATGATCTGGTTAATAAAAAGAATAGGATAATTGTCCTTTGGACATACCTGATTTACGTCCCTATAATCGACGCACACTTTAATTGTCCCTTGTTTATTCATGATAGGAGCAAGGTTGGAAACCCAGTCAGTAAGAGGTACGAGGTAAATGACACCAGCCCGCAAATTTTTTTCCACTTTTGCCTTAATTGCAGTAGCCTTCTTTGGATGAACAAGTCGAAGTCGATGTTGAACTGGCTTGACATCAGGGTACATTTTGATTTCGTATTCAACAATACTAGAGTAAATGTCTAGAATCTCCTCGTAAGACCATGCAAATATATCTCTAAATTCACGAAAGAGAGTATGGTAACAATTGAGTTCCGATGGAGAAAAATATTTGCCAACACGAATGTTCTATACAACATTAGGCTTGGTTGAAATATTAATAGAAATCGTTTCTTCAATATTTGACAGGTTTCGCTCAGATTCTATTGTGTCTAAGAAAACTAAATTCGAAAGGAAATCAACAGCTGAAGGGTGGTTTAGTTCATTTGAATAATCTATGATGTCATTTGGAAGATGGGAACGGTGATGATAATATTCCCAAGGTTCTTCTCCTATCATCATTGATTGGAAGATTCCTTCATCCGTAGAATGTGTTATCACTTAGAACTGTAAACATTTGTATATAATCCTTTGCACAAGTTCAATGCCTAAAGTTGGTGTTGAATTGTTTTTATTCTATGTTTCTTACTTAAGGTTGAAGCTTTAAAGATGTTTGATGTAAAGTGTACTCTAATCCTCTCGGTCATCCTCCACCATCATGCTTTCATAAAACATGTCTTGTCTAATCCATGTCACCGATCCTTTATGTAATTTCGTAGCGCAGTCTCTTATTGGTCAGTTCCGCTGCATAATTATTGTTTAGCCATTTCGCAGCATCACCATCAAAGCTGTTTCGCAACGCATTATGACAATTCAAAACTAATCGCGCTGCGAAATCACAGATTCGTGCGTTTTGCAGCGAATATTTCTAAAAGGGTCAAATCCGTTATGAGTCACCATTCCCGTCCTCTCATGTCAGTCTTTCGTACCTCCCAAACGCTCATTAACCATCACTCCACTAATATATTTGCAGACATGCGCATCAGTATTGATTCAAATGAGTTTTACTATGCATGTATCTTTATGATGATCGTGAATGATACATAAGTGATCAGCCCGTGTGATGATTATATGTGAGTTTGCAAGTGAAACTGCTTTCAAGTGAGCCTGTTTACAAGCGAGGCTGAGCCAAAAAAGGATTGAATTACCATTCTAGTTGAAGCTGTTGCTCATTATCAGTGCGAAGATTTCAAAGGCAAGATTGAGAGGAGAGAACACCGGTCTGGAAAATGTCAGAGAACAGAGCCTGAAGGTTTATACTTAGCATTAAGAGATGAGGGTGTGAAGAAAGTCTTCAAGGATGTCGGCTATTGGAATTTATGTAAGAAGCTACAGGGTGGCCATGCTTAGGTAACAAAGGATTTTGCTTTAAATTTCACCAGTTTGAATTCTAAAATAGCTATGTTAGAAGTTAAAGTGTCTCCGGAGGAAATAGCTTCAATAACTGAGATCCCAAGAGGGGGGCAGGAATGGTTTAAGAACTTCAAGTTCGATATGAATCCATGCAAAGAATTCTTGAAAGAGGCATATGTGAATGAGGACCTGACAAAAGCAGTGCCTAGAAACTATGTTAAAGAGCATTATGCCTTGCTTCTCACCTGTATTCAGAAGTACTTAACTTGTGAGGGAAGATATAATAAATTCTATTCTTACCACTTCAAGTTGTTGTTGCATTTTACTGGTAAAACATCCATAGACATTCCCTTTTACTTATTTCGAAGTCTGAGGAAAATGTGTGACAAAGTGCAGTTAAGAAAGGATGACTGTGAAACATCTTTATTTCACCATGGTCTGGTTAAATTGTTAGTTTTGAATGGTCTTCAGAAAATAGGCAGGGATTGGGACTCGTTCATTTTCATGGCGTGTTTTCAAAGAAAAACAGGTCTTACTCCACAGCCCGTTAGAGAAAAAGAGCAGTCAGTTGAAGAACCCACGATAGCTGAGCTTCAGAAGGAGGCAGAGGAAATCAAGCAAAAAGGCTCAAATAGAAAGGTCATCATTTCCCAAGGAGGAAATATTATAGCCATAAAGGACCAGTTGGAGGTAACTGAAATTGAAATTACTAAGATGAAAAGTGCCACTAGAGAGGTTGCAGTCAGGTATGAAAATTATCGAAAAGCTGTGTTGAAAGGAAGTAAAAACCTAGCAGGCCAGGTGGATTCGGTGGCTGATGTTTATACATGGACAGTTCCAGCTCTCAAACAGGCCAAAGTCATAAAGAAGACAAACATGCATTTAAGAGCTGAAAACAAAGCCATGAGAAAGGAGGTTGCAAAATTGAAGGCAAAGCTAAGTAAATTAGTTGCTAAATGAAATTGCTGATTCCAAGAAAGGTGTTGTTCTAAGTTTTGTAAAATTTTGCTTTATTTCATTACTTTAAAGGCATGTAAACCCTGATATACATATCCAAGGTAAAAAGGAATTTTGCAATCAGGTGGCAGAGCAGTTAAAATCTCAGAGGGAATTGAAATTGTTTAAAACAGTTTCGCAGTTTCGCAGCGCGCTACGAAACTGCGAAACTGCTGTAGGTGTTGTTTTGAAAACGCAGGCAAACAATTTTATGGAATAATCAGAAATTGGCAAAGAGAACACCTAGGTGACATGAAAGGGATAAAAGGAAGCTACCACAGCCATTTAACATATGCCAGGTGTACCTTTAACAAAAGGTGAAATATTTTAACCTAAGTTTGGCATTTTTGGTTATAAAGCCACTTTATTCTCGGTGATTAGGGTTTGGAGGGAGCTGCATACGAGAAGTTTTGGTTGGTACACCTGTCCATCAAAGAAGCCTCCAACATATCAGGAACGTGGAATGTCCTGCATTCTTGGGCTATTAAAGACTTAAAGGACCTACTGCTGCATACTTGGTGATGCTAGGTGATGGAGGACTAGAACCGAGAATTTAGGGATATTCTCAGCCAACACGGAGCAGATCAAGTCTTCCAGTATCCAAAGCCAACATGGAACATTAATTGCTCATCTCATGCCATCTCAGCCAAACGAAGAAGAAGCCAAGTTTCATAGCTGCAAGGAGGAATCAATTTATGATGAAGATAGAGTTAGAGTTATAACCAAAGTAGAACTCTTTAGAAATTCTATTAGTGGTTGTTGTATTAAATAAGTTTGTTAAATGCAGATAGATGTCATTAGTGGTAGTCATTGAGCTCCCCTCATGATGGAGGAGGAAGCTCCAAGTAGTTAGAGTCTTGTTTCTATATATAGCTGAATCATCTATGTAACATGGGTTGGAGATTTTGAGAAACAGAGTATTGCTTTGGCTTGTGTAAAAACCCAGTTTAGTAATATAATTTGCTGCTTATCTTCTCAGGATTCTTACAATGTTTCAAATGCCCAAGATATGTGATTTTTCTTCATGTTTAATGTTTTTACAGTTGTATGAATACACAATCACTCAGAATTCACTTATGCTGCTCTGATTTCCTGTGTGTATTTGTAAACTGAGGTTTCTATGAGATGTTGTTTTGAGTATTTAAACATTACATGCCCTGACTTCTATGTATGAGCAGTGTTATAGTTTACTGAATATGATCAACTCCATAAGCCCAATGGAAGTATTTGTAATGTCTGTCCAGCCAACATATTTATTAAATTTACTTCACTAGAGTTAGCCCTCTTATCAACAATCAAAATCAATAACTTTTTTGAGAGAGCCCTCTCAGGCTAGGGAGGCTAATCCTTAGTCAAAAGATTGTTCTGAAATAGTTACACAAAGTTTACCTGATCAGCAGCCCTTCAGTGTATGATTTTGTGATAACAGAATGTATACGTGAGAAAGGATCCAAAGAAGTACCATATTCTAACGAACGGTCTACCCATACAATTGGTGAATGCAGATTTGGGTTTGCCACACAAGCCTGAAAAATTGATTGCTATGCTAGTTCAATGGGGCTTAGTGGCATAACATCAATACTACTATCAATCTCAAAATTGATGGTAACCCTCCTTAAATCAAATTAGGTGGAGGAAATCATTTTGTAGGTCTCTACTCTTGCCACTTCTGCCAAATCAGATGGTGACAGTAGTATAAAAGTACCCATTAGGGAAGGATCTTTAGAGAGACCTACTCCAACACTTTGAAGTGACAGTGGGGGTCCGTGTACCAATGGAATTCTTCCCGTAGCCTGTGAATGCAAGCTGATCAATGACCATGATTCCACCCTTATGAGGCAATGCAATAGTACTAAAGTATGTGTGTTGGCATTATGATTCAGGTGTTGTCCTTGATGGCAACTCACTCAGAGGAATGATATAGGTGATGGCAACTCACTTAGAGGACAGACCATAGTGCAGCAAGTAAATAGAGAAATATACGTAGGTTGACCGTGAAGAAAGAGCGTATATACACGGGATAGCGAAGCAGAAAGAGCGTACGCGTATACACGCAGGCTAATAAGTGTAAAGGCGCATACATGTTGGAAATCATGGTTTTGGTCCATGGTATTTGGTCCATAGTATTTGGTCCAAAGTGACGACCCCAAGTATTGGGTTCATGGTATTGTTTCTACATGGTTTTGGACCATGGTATTGAGAGAAGCCTAAACCTATATAAGGAGAAGATCATTAGGCCAAGGAGATGGGTAAGTGAGAGGAAGTGATGAACATCTGACGAAGTGCGAAGATCTAGTATTGCTGGTTATCGGTTTGTGCTGCTTGGATTGGGTTGATATAACAGCGAAGGCACAAGTAATTATCATTTGAGATCTGTACGCGGGTTGTATGAGGTGAAAGCGCGTATACACGTGGTTTGGTTATAGCAAAGTAGTGTATGCATTATGAGATTTGGTATTTCAGGTTGCTGTTGATTCTACTGGTTGTTTGCAGAGTTCTGGGCTCTGGTTTGCGTTCTGTGTTTTTTATGACAGGGTTTCAGTGATTCAGTATTGGGTGATTTAGAGATTTAAGTATAAGTGGATGATTGTATTGCAGCAGTGATTGTTTTGTTCTTATGGATCCAGTCTGAAAATTGATGAAACGTGGTGCCTGAAGAAAAGAAGGTTGCAGCCTTCCGTAGGTCAGTACCTACGTACTAGTATATCCACTAGTATAAGAGCTAACAGGGTTGTTGCTCCCTTCCAGAAGTAACTAGAAAACGAGAGAGGGTTCTAGCCCTCTGCAGGTTGTAACCTGCGTACTGGTAAAGGACTGCACCAGTACATTGTAAAAGAAGTTTCTTATTAAAGGAAGAAAGAAACGAATTGCAGTAGGTGGTTTTCACCCACATTGGGTTTCCACCTTATATCATGGTGTTCATGTGTGCTTCTTATGTGTGATGATCTGTACTGTTTTACTACACCTGTTTACTGTTAATGTGGTTCTGATGCATTTACTGAAGATAAGCTAACTGAATCATAGGATTTCTGCATATACGCTTGTTGCATTTAATACAGTGGCATATATACGCGTATACCCTTAACTGAAGTCGCGTATATGAATCTAAGTGTGAAAATGAAAAAGTATTTGATTTGCTAATACTGATTCACCCCCCCCCTCAGTATTATTTCCAACAATTGGTATCAGAGCAGGTCCTTTTGGAGAAGCTTGATCGCTTGAAGGAAAAGATCCATCGGAATGGCTAATCCAGAAAAAGAGGCACATATCAGGCCACCAGTCTTTGACGGGAGCAACTTTACCCACTAGAAGATAAGAACCAGAGCATATCTACAATCACTTGGAGTAGAAGTTTGGGGAATCGTAGAAAGTGGATACAATTTCCCATGAGTAGTTCCTACAGATGCAGCCGAGAAAACGCAATATGAGCTCAATGCCAAAGCTGTTACTGTCTTATTGGGAAGTTTGACACAATCAAAATTTATGAAGATCATGCATTACAAATCAGCTAAGGAAATATGGGACAAAATCATTCTAAGCTACGAAGGAGATGAACAGGTAAAAAGAGCAAAGCTTCAAACTCTTAGAATCTGGTAAGAAAATCTTAAGATGCATAGTAATGAAAGCATAGCTAATTTCTTCTTGTAAATTATATGAGGGATTTGGGTGAAGAATTTAAGGAAGTTGTCTTAGTTGAAAAGGTTTTGAGATCCCTGTCTGCTAAATTTGATTCCAAAGTGTCTGCCATAGAAGAAAAGGATAATCTACAGAAAATCACCATGTCACAGCTTCACGGAATCTTAATTGCTTTTGAGATGCGAAAAGAGGGACCATCAGAAGCTGCATTCGAAGCATCAGGATACATGTCAGAGGAAGAAGAGGAGGTAATTTTCTTCAAGAATCTTGAATGGGGAACTGGACAATTCAAAGGTAAGCTACCATTCAAATGCTTTTCATGTGGTAGAGTTGGTCACTATGCTGCTAGATGCCCTCATAACAAAGGAAAGATGTCGGAAGAAGGTAATAGAAGCTATTATACCCATGTTAAAAGTAATGACTCATTCAATGGTAGCGAAGACATTAGAAGTCTCATGGCATATGATAAGAATAATGCAGAAACTGAAGAAGTTACCAAATTAAACGAACAATTGGAGACAGTAACCAGGGTAAGGGAGAAATTGCAGGATATAGTAAAAGAGCAGAGCATAACTATTCAGAGTCGTGAATCAAAGATATTCTCTCGAAAAGAAGATCTTGAAAAATAAAAGGAGCAGAACATAGAAGCTCTTGAACATGAAGTGATCAAATTGAAGCAACAAGTGGAAGAAGGAAGAAAAGCTGAAGAAGACCTAAGGAAACAATATCTGGAAAAGGAAGAACAACATCAGGTTGAGGTAAATATCTTAAAAGGTAAATTAGAAGAAAAGGATAAATTATTGCGATTTCAAGATAGTACTAAGATTTTGGATGACATTCTTGGTAATCAAAGATCCCCTAGTATCAAGACTGGTCTTGGCTTTCATGAAGCTGTTGAAGGTGAATCTAGTTTACAAGGTGAGGCAAGGAACTCCAAAGAGAAATCTAAAATGATCAACAAGGAGTTGAGAGGTCATTTTACTCCTCCACTGAATAATGTTGAATGTTATGTATGTCATAATATTGGACATGTTGCAGCCAGATGTAGAAGTAGAATGGTTCAAGATCATCACAAAAGATCATCACATCCCAGGTACTTCAGAGGATATTACTTTGCGTGCAATGCATATGAACACAAAGCATTTGATTGCAATAGAAGGAACATGAAATATGTAAGATGTTACTCATGCAACAAACTTGGACATAAAGCAAGGGAATGCAAGAGCAAATATCAAAGTTCAAAACAAAAGGACCATACATCATCACAGTTTCAGAAGACAGAATTAGAGACAGAAAAGGGTGACATAACTCAGTTAGCTGACATAACAGACACAGGGGATACTGAAAGGGAAGAAATTCAGTATTCCATCTTGCATACGCTGATATAATGAAGATAAGTCGCGTAGATACGTGAGTTACAGGCTGCAGAGTCGCGTATATGGAGATCAGGAGAAAGGGCAACAGAACAGACTCAGGGAAAGGTTCGGTCATGATAAGAGATGGTTGGCACTCGCTCAGGGGGAACATATACTTCAAACAATGCATTGTTGGCATGTGTTTAGAAGTTGGTGATGATGCTTATGTAGCTAAATGATACATCCTGTTGGTTGTTAAAAGGAATGGTATTGCAGGTTTAGATGCTGATGCTTATGGTGTAGATCATATATGAAGAATGATCTTCATGATTTTGAATGAAGTGCAGGTCCTAAATATTTCATTTTCTTAGGGGGAGCATGGATGGATTGATACATCTTGGCATATACAAAGGGGGAGCTCATTCAGAGATTTCAGCAGGTACTCAGGGGGAGTATGGACAACAGAAGGTATACCAAGGAAGAAATATCTTGGTCCGCCCTTTGCCCTTGATGTCAAAGGGGGAGAGTGACTTGGTGTGGTGGTTGCCATCAAGTCCAAAGGGGGAGATTGTTGGCATTATGATTCAGGTGTTGTCCTTGATGGCAACTCACTTAGAGGAATGATACAGGTGATGGCAACTCACTCAGAGGACAGATCATAGTGCAGCAAGTAAATAGAGAGATATACACAGGTTGACCATGAAGAGAGAGTGTATATATGCAGGTTAGCAAAGCAAAAGGAGCGTGCGCGTATACACGCGGGTTAATAAGAGTAAAGTCGTGTACATATTGGAAATCATGGTTTTGGTCCATAGTATTTGGTCCAAAGTGACGACCCCAAGTATTGGGTTCATGGTATTGTTTCTACATGGTTTTGGACCATGGTATTGAGAGAAGCCTAACCTATATAAGGAGAAGATCATTAGGCAAAGATAGTGAGCAAGGAATGAACATCTGACGAAGTGCGAAGATCTAGTATCGCTGGTTATCGATCTGTGCTACTTGGATTGGGTTGATATAACAGCGAAGGCACAAGTAATTATCTTTAGATCTGTACGCTGGTTGTATGAGGTTAAAGCGTGTATACACACAATTTTGGTATAGTAAAGTAGCGTATGCATTATGAGATTTGGTATTTCAGGTTGCTATTGATTCTACTGGTTGTTGCAGAGTTCTGGGCTCTGGTTTGCGTTCTGTGTTTTTGATGACAGGGTTTCAGTGATTCAGTATTGGGTGATTTAGAGATTTATGATGCAAGTATAAGTGGATGATTGTTTTGCAGCAGTGATTTTTTTGTACTTATGGATCCAGTCTGAAAATTGATGAAACGTGGTCCCTGAAGAAAAAGAAGGTTGCAGCCTTCTGTAGGTCAGCACCTACGTACTAGTATATCCGCTAGTACAAGAGCTAAGGGGGTTGTAGCTCCCTTCCAGAAGTAGCTGGAAAACGAGAGAGGGTTGTAGCCCTCTGCAGCTTGTAGCTTGCGTGCTGGTAAAGGACTGCACGAGTACATTGTAAAAGAAGTTTCTTATTAAAGGAAGAAGGAGACGAATTGCAGCAGGTGGTTTTCACCCACATTAGGTTTCCACCTTATATCACGGTTTTCATGTGTGCTTCTTATGTGTGATGATCTGAACTGTTTTACTACACCTGTTTACTGTTAATGTGGTTAATAATGTTCTGATGCATTTACTAAAGATAAGCTAACTGAATCATAAGATTACTGAATGTACGCTGGTTGCATTTAACACAGTCGCGTATATACGCAGATATACTGAACTGAAGCCGCGTATATAAATCTGAGTATGAAAAATGAAAAGTAATTGATTTGATAATACTGATTCACCCCCCCTCTCAGTACTATTTCCAACAGAGTGGAATAGTACCAAGGTTGCAAGGGTGTATTCTGATTTGGATTATAATAATAGTCTGCACCTTGTATGCCTTGTTGATATGGCCTAGGTCCTTGAGATATTCTTTGACTGATGAAACAAAGTTTCTCTGACCCCCCTTATTCTCCTTGATATGCATATTTTAGCCCTGGAAAAGAAGGGCACTTTTATGTTGCATAATTTTCTTCATAGACTAGGCAGACCTCTATGACATTTAAGGGGCACTCGTTCCTAAGATGTCTTTTGGTGCATCTTGGGTAGAAAATAGCTAGTGCCCTTTCTGCTTCCTCTTGCTTTCTTTTGATATGCATGATATCAATTTTTAGTACAAAGGTATGCAACATTTCACTCTTGAAATCCTCCAACATGTTTCCTATCTCATTCTTAATGGAAGTTGTGGAGGGAAAGGAACTGACCAAGCCTTGACTAGCCATACCCTTCTTTCTAGCAACCCTAGAGTGATTCTTGAACATAGTTTTAGTGTCATCATAGGATAAATGATAGATATCTCCCCTAGACAACATGTTGAGGGTCTCCAACATGTATTCCCTGATCCATTAGAGAAGAACTAGTTTGAGTGATTTAGGATCAAGGGTGAAACTGGCCCTCCTACAATTGAGTTAAAATATCTCCTCATAATATTCTAAGGATTCATCAAGTCCAAGAGTTATCCTAAATATTTATTCCTTGGTTCCTTTCGACCTAAAATAATCCCTATAATTTTTATTGAAGGCTTGATGCATTTGGGCCCAAGTAGTGATGCTACCCCCAGGAAGATCCATAAAACAGTGCAAGGATGCATCCCTAAGGGTAGAGGGGAATAAATTCAGCTTCTCCTCATTATAGGCATAGTCACAGTACCTACAGACAACATCAAATTCAAAAATGAAGGTATCAGGATCCTCAAAGGTTAAGCCATGGAAGTGTGGAAGGGAAGTAGGGCTTATATTCTTCATTCTAGTCACTCCATTGGTCTCTCTGACATGGAAAACCTCATTGTCCATGTTTTCAACCATAGTTTAGGTGGAGAAGTGGGTTCTTCTTCTTCCCCAATAGGTTCTTCAAGAATTTCAGGTTTCTTACCTAGAGGATCTTCTAACTCCCCTTTAGTCAAAGAGGGAAGTTGACAGTCACCAAAGAAAAGTGAAGGTTGATTGCTTAGGCGGGCGGGTGGGCGGGTGGGGTCTGGTAAGAATTTTCCTTGAGTATCCCTACTCCTATGAGGCATGATTTTTTTTTTCTCTTTTTATTTTATGTTACTTTTTGAAAAACTATATGCAAAACGAAAAACAATGCTTAAGAAGAAACAACATCTACCTAGACACCTCCCCGACAATGGTGCCAAAAAGTGGTGAGCCTTGGTATCGCACCAATAATGCTACAACTCCCAAGGGCTCCTCAACTCAAATTGTCAACCCGGGGTTCACACAAAGTTCAAGGTGACAATGTTATATGCACAACATATGGGATTCCACTCATGCCACCCTCAGTTATGACATTAGATCAAAAAGTGCTCAAAGACCCTTCCTTCTACTTAATTAGAATGAAAGCTTGATAAAAGGACAAATGGGAAATTGCTTTTAGTTATGAAAATATTAATTCCATTGACTCAACTTGGAAAACCCTAACTACTCAATTCATGAAAAGACAAAGGCTAACCTTATTGCAGAAATGAAGCTATGTCATCTTACAAAATTAATCAAATTACCTCATCTACTTGCAGAAAGGAAACTAATTTATCTTGCATAATCAATCAAACCACCAAACAGAATTGTCGGTAACATCTACCTAGTTCATGCTTTTTCATAAATCAATAACCTACTCGCATGATAAAGAGACTAACTCTACTTCGTTTTTGTAATGAAGACAAGGAAGGTTTGGAGTGGTCAAGGAGCTTTTACTGATCATGTTATCATAACTGGGGGTCATTATGCATCTATTCTAAGTCAAAGTTGCAGTGTGGGTCAAAATTGATGAAGAAAAATGTTGCTACAAGTTTGTTATAGGCAATAGATACAGGAGGACTTTAATGCGACAGGCAGGCCTGTAATGCTATAGGAGGGTATGTGAGTGGTTTTTTAGGGTGAAATCCCCTGCTTGAGGGTATGGAGAGGGTGATAGTAGTTGAAGAAAATTAAAGGATTTTTTAAGCACCTGTCCAAGCTCAGGACCTCTCAAAGGCGTATCTTGCACTAGGATGAATGCTCTTGGTGACATAGAAAAAATAACTTATAAAACAGGGTTTTTGGGATAGAGTCTGGAGGTGGAAGGCGAAGATGAAAGAGCTTAGGATGGAAGTGGTGAAGGTGCCCTTCCCTGCAGATCAATCAACCCTACAATCAGTCACATGCATTCATCTGTTTATCATGTACAAAATGAAATAACTTATGATGGAAAAGATGAGTTGAATTTAAATGACATCTAGTTCAGGCAAACCAATTATCTAATCACTGAACTAACTTCTAAACTACAAAAATAAAATGGAAAATAGGACAACCAACACTAATATATTTCCAAGAAATCATAAGCACAATCTTTTTGGGTTGTGGTTGTGAGGCCTTGCACTCATTCTCCCACAAGAGAGGTGATGTAGAGGCTGCAACCATAGGATTTTATAGGTTAACTTCTACTGAAATGCAAGAAACTTTGAACTAATTGGAATCAAGAAGAAACATAAATACAAGAAGAGGGACCAACTCCTATGGTTTGGTCCTAAACCCCAAAGGTCTTAGCCCTCTGAAACCAACTCAGATGTACATTAAAATCCAACTTCTCATTATCAAAAAGTGCAGGTTTATTACATCACATAAAAGTTGAAAATAACGATGTCAAGCTTGCTGCTCAATGGATAGACCTAGTTGAACAAAAAATTAGAATCCTAATGATCTATTCCTCTAGTTTATTTATAAAAAAGGGTAGCTGAAGCAGCTCCCTTGAAAATAGGAATGGTTCCGTCCTTGATCTAAAAAGTGCTGGATCGTGTCCTTCTTGATCTTCACTTGGACTAGGAGTCACTCGGCTGGTAATGAACTCAAAATGGTGACAGAGGATATGGTGATCCCAAGCTGATTTGAGGAAGTCAAGGAGGTGGAAAAACCCTCTATATTTTTCCTAGTTGTCTCCATTGAGCCCCTGCAAATTAATAGCCTAAAAAATGCTTCATTTTCCTACAATTAAACCACATTAGGCCACATACTATGACAAACACATTTTACTCCTCTTACTAAACATAATATTAAAAGAAATGTGAATTAATGTAAGAGAAGGATAGTTTTAAGGGTGGAGGATGGCATATTAATCTTCAAAATTTACCTATTGATGGGACTCATCATCAGTCAGTCAAGCAGAGGGATAAACTATACACTTGTAGGGTGTGCTCAGGCTTGAGAAAGCATATGTATTTCATCTCTATTCTCTCATTAATGCAATATAGATAGTAAGGGGTTTTGAGCAGTTTCTTTCCCCTAGATAAATCTTTGTGCATGTTTGATGTTTCCTTTTGCATGTCTATGCTTCTTATTTTAGATGGTGATTTAACTTCTGAAGATCAGTAGAGTAGCTTCAAGTCTTGTGATTTAGTAAATTTGATGAGAATGATTGAATATACACATTAATTTCTACATTGGAGACTTCGCCTCTTATCCATTGATCTCATCCTACCATCATAAGTGGATCTCAAGTTCATTATGGTAAACCCTAAACTACCATCTTTGTCCTTTAAATTTACCGTTATCCACAACATCAGGGTTGGATTTTGGAGACTGATCATGCCCTCATGCTTCTTCCTTGAACCTAAAGGACTCATCATATTCATGTATTAGGGTTGATATTGAGGTGTGCTTTGTGCCAAGGAAAGACAAGTCAACTTGGGGAGATTTCTACAAGATCAACTACTATTTATGGTTGTAAACTCTCTCCTATTTTTATAAATACAAAGAGTATCTTGTTTTCCTATATGTGTTGTCTCATGTTTTCACTCATGTATTTCAATGCCTTGTTGATTCATTGAATAGAGATGTTAGATTATGCTACTTGGTTGTGATAGATCCTTTGCTTGTTTCAGTCATGTGTTTAGGTTCTAATTATAACTTGGAGCTACAATTCGAGCTTACAAGCGAGGAGGAACAAGATGCTTGCTACATATTCGAGGTAGGCCTCTTTCCCATCCTCTAAATTCTCTAAGGAAAATTCTATGTTCTTTTTCTTTTGTTGTTCTAGACCAGTACACTAGGTCTATGGAGCTCACCATTGTCTGCAATCGTAAATTTCGCATAAAAAGTTGGAAACTCCATTGGGGATTGATTTTTTTCCCTTAGTGGTTTCTTTGACCTTAACAATTTTTTCACATCTTAAACCAATCTTGATTGATTCTCTCAAATCTTTATTGACTCTAGGAAAATCATTCTCTGATCTTGATTTATTTTTTGTTTTGTATTTTGACTGAATCCGCCTCAGTGCACCCTCTCCTTCTTTGTACCTGCACTACAGAGCACTGGTGCCTATTCTGCACCTTTGTTGATCCCTATAAGATGCAAAACATTGAATATCTTGCCTTACTCTCTAATTTTATTTGGTCCAACTTGTTTTCCTTGTGTCTCTCAGTGCGTCCTTATCTCTTTGAAGGCAACACAACACTTTATTTTGTTTGAAATTGAGTGAATTTGCATTTGGTCATTATTTAGAGGTTTGCTTCAGTGTCTTAACTATTTTTGAGTTTTTTTTGCTTTCATTTTTACAACAAAAAATCCCCCATGAATCGTCAATGGGGGCTAAATTGTGTATGAGTGTTAATCACCTCTGAGTGTCATCACCTTTTTGATAAGATTTTGTTTTTTTCTTCCTTTCTTCTTGTCAATTCATGTTTGTATGCAGGGATTGATTGATGAATTTGAAAAGTGACTTTTGCATTATAGTTAAAGTCTCTGTGGTTTCTTTTCGTTAGTGATCAAGTTACATTTGTGTGTTTCTTTGAATTTGAAAGATTAAAATAAAAGAAAAGAAAAACCATTATTTGCATTGCATATAGAGCTTTAATTTTGATTGGAAGAGTGAAGTTGTGGAGATCGATTGTTGCATCACTCGTTTGTCATATCGTTGATTGATTTCTTCTTCCCCTACTTAGTTAGGCCTTTCATTGTTAAAAGGGAAATGAAAAGAGTTATTTTTGTCATATTAGTTGCATTATAGGTGTGATCAAGTGACATCGAGTTATGAGCCTTGATATCAAAACATAATTCAAGATAAAGTTTAAAATTCACTCTATTAACCTAAGAAGCATTTGAAACTTAACGACACACATAAAGGTTTAGGCTAGATATGTGTTCCGAAATCTTTAAACGTAGGAGCTGTCATTTCTTGTCAGCGTTACATTCTGGGGGCGATATCCCATTCCACGTACGTAAGTGTATAGGATCGTTTTCCACGTACCTTTGGGTATATTGGATGGCACTCCATAAATGATAAGTATATGGGAACACTTTCATCAAATGGTTACACATTAGACAACACTACTATGGTCTGTGCTTCCATGTACCTTCAAGTATATTTTAGAAGTATGCTATAGGTTGATATCTCACCATGGGTAACCGAGTCAGCCACCTTGTACCCTGTGATAAACTGAACAAAAAATTCAGGGATATTTCCTGCCCGTACATAAATCCTTGGTTCGCCAAGGTGGTATATTGCAGTTCACAGTTACTTGGTAAAAACTTTTGCCTAGTTATCCGTTGTGTCTTCAATTTCAAAAATCAATTAATTGACCAAAAAATATCATCCTCCCCATGGAAAAACTCCTTAATGGATCTTAGGTTCAGCCTAATGGCGATAGTTCCAGAGTCTACCAATTAGGGAAACCCCTCTGACGAGAATCATGGTCCTTTTCCTTATTGTGGAAATATTGGTGCTCCTTATATAGTAACATTGTCCTTTCAAGGAATCGTCTAGATTTTAGCTCTGCTCTGCTCTGTGGCGTTGTGATTAGGTCTGCAGCTGCCGTCGAGCTTTAATGCCGCCATGAGCGGTCCTGGGGGTGGGGAGTCCTCTCCCACCCCACCAACATCTTCTGAAGACGCATTCCGTAGCCTATTAAAGCAGAAAGGGAAGAAATGCCAGATCTTTGAAGTGCCAAAATTCATAAAAAAGCTCGAAGAAATACCAGAGATTGCGCTTCCAGAGGAACAATCGATTAAAATCGCTCTTGCTCTGGCTGACAAAGGCTTGGTAGGGCAGTTTATGGGCCGATGGCCTTCCAAAAAAACCACGGACGATTGGATTCAGCGAAACTGGAGACCTCAGCTGAAAAATAATGTGATTTGTTATGCTGTGGAAAGAGGCTATTTCATTTTTGAATTTACCTCGAAAGAAGATCGTGATCTGGTGTTCAGAAATGGGCCGTATTTTATGGGAAATCAGGGACTGTATCTTAACAAATGGAGCCCCGATTTCGATCCCTCTGTCGATATCCCTAAGGAGGCGCTGGTCTGGGTTCGTCTCCCTAACCTCCTGATACACTGCTGCAGCTATCAATCCTTGCAGAAGATTGGTAATGGGCTGGGTCGTTTCATTGACAAAGCTGATCACAAGGGCTAATATACCTGCGCTAGAATCTGCGTGGAAGTCGATCTGGAAGTCGGTCTGCCTGAAGCGGTCAAACTTACAGTTGGAGAATGGCAGCATTACCAGAAGCTGGACTACGAGCAGTTTCCTTTCAAATGCCGAACCTGTCATGAGCACGGACACTTCCAGCGAAATTGCCCAAAAGCTCCAATAGGGAACAAGGTTGAAGAAGAAGGATGGAAAGAAATTAAAAGGGAAAGGCTGTTCCAAAGCCCCCTGGGCAGAATAACTCCGTACCATTGGGGAAGCCACAAACTAATACAAAGGCCACTGCTGCTTCTAAAGATGGCTCCTCCTCAGGATAAAAGGTGGATGTCATGGAGACTCAAGAGGATACATAAAATAAGTTGAAGCAGGTGAAAGAAAATGAAGTCGAATCAACTATTCCACCCGTTGATGATGGTCAGAGGGGAAACGAAGGCAACAAAGAGCACATCAGTCTCGCCTCTGATTCTGAGGGAGAATCAGAAGAGAGAGATTCCGAAACTGACAATTCGCAAGTCACTCCTATCAAGACGACTAGGGGTCGTAAATCCAAGAAGAAACAGAGAGAGGAAAAAACTTATCTAGATGTCCTCTAAGGCTGCCAAAAAACCCTCAAAGGAATGATGAATACCAGATCTGGACGCAAGAGTAACAAGGCTCCAAAAGGAGCCTCAATCCCCCAAGTCAGTAAATAATGAAATACGTCTCCTGGAATTGCAGAGGTTTAGGTAGCAGGTTGAAAGAGGAAGCCTTGAAAGACATAGTGAGAATATATTCGCCTGAAATCCTCCTCATCCAGGAGACAAAGTTGGAGGATCTTCTTCTTCTCCAATCTAGTAAAGTTTTTTGGCAAAAAGGTCATGGAAGAGCGGTTAGTGCGAGAGGTGCATCTGGTGGAATAACCACCTTTTGGAACAACACCATATATGATCTTATTCAAGAAAAAAGTAGCCCCCATTGGCTTTTCACTCAGCTCCACAAAGATTCTGGTCAACAAGTAAGTATGTTTAATCTTTATGCTCCGGTATTACCAGGCGAGAAAAATTTTGTTGGAACTCGCTTCATTCCTTTCTTTCAGAGAAAAATCCAGGAAATATCATTATTGCAGGTGACCTAAATGTCACCCTTGCTGTTGATGAGAAAAAGAGAGGCTCCATTGTCAGGGACCCTGCCAGAGAATGGGTTGAAGATATTATGCTGGGCTGGGATCTGGAGGATATTAAACCTTCTTCAGGGAAATACACCTGGTCCAACAAAAGATTAGCCCCCAATCACATTGCTTCCTGTTTAGACAGGTTCCTTGTCCATTCTTCTTTCCTGACATGCGGTCTTATGGCCACTTCTAAAATTCTACCAAATCTCACTTCTGATCATAAGCCCATCCTCCTCGAGCTTTCCCTGGATGGTAATCTAGGCCCCATCCCTTTTCGTTTCAGTCCTCTGTGGATTCAGCAAGAAGGATTCCAAGAGGTGGTTTCTGAAGCTTGGAATAGGCCTGTCCATGGTTCTCCATTCTTTGTGTGGGAAGAGAAAATCAGGGGCCTGAAAAGAAGTCTTAAGGAGTGGGCTAAAAGATTGAAAACCCCTTCTACCAAAAGAAAAGAATCTCTTAATAGTCTGGCTGCTCATCAATTAGCTATGGAGCACAACCTTGTAACACAAATTCTTCTCCAAAAAGAAGTCGAGCTGCAAAAAGAGGTTCACAGATCTAGCAGGGAGGAGGAAGAATTCTGGAGACAGAAGTCTAGGAATCTATGGTTACAGTTTAGAGATAAAAACACCAGCTTCTTTCACAAGCAAGCCGAAGCTCGAAAGCATTTCAAATCAGTTTCTGAGATACATTACCAAAACACTGTGGTTAAGGATTTCGATGGCATTAAGGGAGCTGCTTACTCCTTCTTCAAAGATCTTTATTCGGCTCCTGAAGAACCCCCTAACGATCCTCATGCCTACCCGATTGACTTAATTCCCAAGTGCGT
This sequence comes from Pinus taeda, assembly GCA_000404065.3. Taxonomy (NCBI): domain Eukaryota; kingdom Viridiplantae; phylum Streptophyta; class Pinopsida; order Pinales; family Pinaceae; genus Pinus; species Pinus taeda. The sequence goes on from APFE031648098.1 coordinate 42,836, forward strand.
TCAAGATTCAGATAATGCTATGTTGATTGCTCCGATCAGTATGGACGAGCTTAAGAAATTTCTGGATTGCATGGAGCCTGATAAAGCCCCAGGCCCTGATGGGCTCTCTGTCAGGTTTCTCTTGACTTGCTGGTCAACAATAAAAAAAGATCTATTGAGAATGGTCAGAAAGTCCCAGAATTGTGCAAAGCTGGGCTGTGGCATCAATTCAGCCTTTCTCGCCTTGATCCCAAAAGAGAAAGGCGCCTCCAACTTTAGCAGATTTAGGCCCATTTCCTTGTGCAATTCCAGTTACAAGCTGGTCTCCAAAATAATTGCCAACATGCTTAAGAATATATTGCCAGCCATCATCCCTGAAAATCAAGGCGGCTTCATAAAAGGAAGAAAGATTTTGGACAACATTGTGCTGGTGCAAGAAGTAGTTCACTCTAGCTGCCAAATAAACGAGAAAGGTATGGCGATTAAACTCGATCTGGCTAACGCATTTGATAGGGTGAGACATGAATTTTTGTTCATTGTGATGAAGAAGTTAGGCTTCTCAACAACGTTCATAAATTGGGTGAATGCCTGTATTGCCTCGCCATGGATCGTGCCACTGGTCAATGGCCATTCTACTGACTTCTTCCAAGCATCTAGGGGCCTTAGACAAGGTTGTCCTTTGTCTCCTCTCCTCTATGCTGTTCAGGTCTCGGTGCTCAGTTTCCAACTCGATCATAACCAATAGATTCAAACCTTGCCTGGCCTCAGAACGACTCACAAGGTGAAAGACATTAATCATGCCAGTTTGCCGATGACACCTTGCTGCTTGGAGGAGCCAGTATAAACTCTGCCAGATCCTTCAAGAAGGAGCTGGATAGTTACAGGTTGATCTTGGGCAGCAAGATTAACTATCGAAAATGCTCTATCTATGGCTGGAACTGCTCGTTCAAGGAGCTGTCAGATATTGCAAGGCTCTTAGAAATGGACGGTATTCGAAATTGGGAGTCATTTAAATATCTCGGGATCCCAATCTTCAAATCCAAGCCTAAAGTTGCTCATTGGCTGCCACTGCTTGACAAGCTAAAGATCAGAATCCAAGCTTGGGGAGCCTCTTGGTTGAATAATGCAGGGAAAGTAATCCTTATGAAATCGGTCCTTATAAGTATGCCTCTATATCAACACTCCATTCTCCTTGCCCCCAAAACCTTTCTCAGTAAAATGGACAGTTTGTTGAGAAGATTTCTGTGGGAAGGTGGGAACAACAATGATAGAAGGTTCCACTTAGTGAATTGGGAGACTCTCAAGAGACCTCTTCTATAAGGAGGCCTCCACCTGCGTAACTTGGCTGCTCAAAACCTTGCTTTGGGATCCAAGATCCTGTGGAATTTAGTCTCTGGAAACTCTAGCTGGAGTAAAAGAGTCATTTGGAAGAAATATTTCCAAGGGCAATGCTTGAGATGATTGGATAAGCCCCCAAGATCTTTAAAAGGATCTCCGATCTTCAATATTTGCAGTTCTGCTATGGAGAAATTCAGCCATTTTCTCTACTAGATCCCTGGTAATGGAAGAAAAATCAAAATCTAGGAAGACTCGATTCTGGGTGATCAACCTTTGATTCAAGTGGAAGGTCTAGCAAATATCAAAGCTTGGCTTTAGTCCTGCAATTTGCACACTCTGTGGGATATTTCTAACTGGAAGGATGATCCCGGTAGACTCTGGGATTGTTGGAATCTGGGGGAGGTCCCCCTTATGTTGCAGGGGGAAGCTTCATTACTCTTAGATTTTCTTCAAGGCAAATCTCCCTCAAAGGCCACTTCTAAGGACAAAAGAGGCTGGGGCTCCCTTTCAGGCTCTTACACTGCTTCTAAAGGTTATAAAAGAATGATGGTTGTTCCACATGCTTCTCCTGACCCAGCTCAATGGAAATTCATATGGGATTTCCCCTCTCTCCCCAAAATTGACTTCTTCTATTAGACTGTAGCGCACCAAAGCATTCTTACTAGAGATAATTTGCGTAGACGAGGGATAGAAGGGCCTTCCAGGTGCCCACTTTGCTTGTCTGATGAAGAAACTGCCAATCATTTGCTGTTGCTTTGCCCCTTTGCTCTGGTAGTCTGGAGGGGAGTACTGATGTTAGGACCAGCTAAACTTGACCTCCCAGGCAACATTCCTTCTCTGCTCCGAACTTGGGCCAAATTATCACCCTTTTGCCTTACAAAAAAAAGTCTTCTTAAAACAAGCTGGATGTGGATCCCTAAATTCATCTGCTGGAAGCTGTGGTTGGAGAGGAATAATAGAATTTTCAGAGGAGAAAGCTGCACTTCTACAAGAGTTATTTCTAAAATCAAAGCTTTGCTGGGCGAGGCTTTGGAAGCCAATACCTCCTCAAGGAATGAAATGAGTCTGGTCAAAGAGGAGGAGCATTGTCTTAAAGAACTGATTCCAAATCTTAAGGAAAGGTCCATTCCTCCTGCATTTTCCCATGCCAATTGGGAGATTAAGCTGGAGGAACTGGAGTTTATCAAGTGGAGATCGGCTTTGGATGATCACTGTTTATTCTTCGACGGGGCCTTTAAAGGAAACCCTGGGGTTGCTGGTAGTGGTGGGGTTCTACTGCGTCCTGGAGGTTCTTCGGAATTGCGGTTCCATTGGGGTCTGGGTATCGAATCCAATAACAGAGCGGAGGCTCTCGCACTATGGCAGGGGATGAATCTGGAAATTAATAGAAATATCCTCTCTCTCTCTGTCTTTGGAGATTCCAGACTTATCATCCAGGCGTTGACATCTCACAAGACCCCCATAGGGTTCATTTAGCCACTATTATAAAAAAATCTGACTCTTATTGCCCAAGTTCAGTAAAATCTCCTTCTACCACATATTAAGGAATCTCAACTCTCAAGCTGATATGGAGGCCAATCTTGGCTCCCTCTGCAAACAGAGATCTCTGGTGGTCAATTCGATTGAATCTTCCTGTCCCATTCATTAATGTTCCTGCTGATCGGAATTCCTTTCCTAATTGATCCTAGGGCTATCATTCTTCTCCTCAGTACCTTGTTCTTCGGGATCTCACCTCATTGTATTATCAAACTATTTAAAACTGCGGTCTCTAGCCTGTTCTCATATCCTGTTAGTCTTCCTTTCAATGGCCTCTGTTTCCCGTCGGCGCCCTATGTTTTAAGCGTCCACAAAGGACCTTCAAGATGCCAACTCAGTTCCAGTATTGACTTTTACTCTGCTCTCAAATCTGAAGCCCATTTACAACATTATCAAAGTTTCTCATCTCTGAAAGGCTGTAATCTCGATTTGTATTTCTGTGCGATGCAAAAACTGGGCCATGTGTTGGAGCTTCTCCTTTACAGCAGTAGCATCTCCAAAGTAGTAGCAGATAATCATTACCTTCCTCTAATCAATTGCATCGTTGCTCTTATGAATTGCACGAAGGAGGTCGCCACAAACATGAAATTCCCAGGGAATTCTTCTGGCCCTTGTGCAATGCTTCGCCCATTTCCCTACAACATCTCACTCAACTTTGACGGACATTCTTTTGTCAAAGAAGGCGAAGCGAACAACCCATTGAACCCGATCATTTGTCTACCTGGTAATATCCCTAAAGTGAGGCGAGCCTTTCTCGGTGATCCGTCTTCTGGTTTCTTTGACAACAATTCTAAACAGCTATCCACGAGAATCTATCTATGTCATTGCTGTAATGTAAAAGCATGCGGCAGCTAGTTTTCCACCCTAAATAAAAATATCCGTTATTGTAAAAAAAAAAAAACATCGTCCTTTCCCAAATTTACCATTGGTTTGGTAGTTTGGTTATTTTTGACCTCTTTGGTTTTGAATGTCCAAATTGCTTCTGAACCAAGTTCTCCTCCACCTGAACAACATCAACCCCAAGTTGATTCTAAAGTTGACCCTTTTCCTTCTTCACTTGTTGTTTCTTCATCCCTTTCATCCTCCTCCCCTGGTGAAAGTCTTAATTCTAGTAACCAGGAGGCTAAGAAGAAGAAGAAAAGGGTGAAGAGAAGAAGAAAAATAAGCAAGGGGGGAACCAAGCAACCATTGCTACCAATGCAATTACTATGGAGAAATGTTCCAATCATCCCCACAAAGTTTAATTGCCTTGAAACTTATGTAAGGGTGAAAACCTTCTTAGAAATTGTCTTGGTATTCCCAAGGTATTAGAAGTGTGGTCCATGGGCTCACATCAACCTTTGTCGTCAACTTCTAGCGATCATGTTGGTGACAAACCATTGACTAGTGATCATAAGGTTCACGAAAAGAAGGGTATAGTTAAGCTTCCTTGTAAGTTATCTGAAGGGAATCATCCAATTCACCTTTTCCCTTATATGGATGAAGCATCCAAATTGTTGAGAAATCTTATTTTTTCTCAACCGCAACTTCCTACTAGATACCAGAAGCTTTCCCTTAATCCTCCACAAGTAGATGAAGTGATTGATGAAAATAAGTCTCCAGTCAACCTACTCTCTCTGAACATGAATCCCATGAGTTTTTTCCTGACCAACTATCAGTCGAGAAAATGGTTGACTCGAATTCACCTTTTGTTGATCATACCTTTTCCGTAGAGAGTGAAGTTCATACCGCTTGGGTTCTTCTCATTTCTTCAGATTCCAATGAAATCGGTGGAAATCCTCCCATTCCCTTAACACAAAGGGAGTAGTTCTCTCATCCCCATAGTGTCAGGGGGTGGTTCTTTCATTCCCATGACACCCCTTCCAAGTACTATGCTCACTTCCTTTTTGGAGTTGACTGGCAAGATATTGTATTCCTCCTTATGTGCTCTTCCAGATCATAGTACAACATTATAATATGCCTCTACCTATAACAATTATAGGCGAAGGCACGTTTTTTAGTATTATGTCCTCAACTACTTGGAAAGCTTTAGGTTCTTTGTAGTTTTTGTATGTTACCCATAATCATTTGGTTTTTTAATAGCGGAACTAGTCAACCATTAGGGATCCTTCCTTAGTTGCCTATTACTTTGGGAGGGAATAATATCTATAAAGATGTGATGGTAGTCCAACGCCCTTTGGATTTTAATTTACTCCTTGGGAGTGACTATGTTTATGAAATGGGAGATGTGTTTCCCACATGAAGGAAGAATCACAACCATTTACAAATTTTTTCATTCATTAGTCCTAATTTGTCTCCCAATCAACCGACTTCCTTAATGGTCCTTATATGCAATTGGTATCTCCCCCGCCACAGGTTAATTATGTGGTAACATGTCCCATGCCTATACCTACTAATGCAGATGAGCCTTTCACTTCTTTCTCAACTTATTTTAATCTAGATCCAGTAGGTGATATGGTAAATCATTTATTGGGGGCATTGGAGTCTGATCTTTCTATTGGATCCTTTGATATGTATCCCCTCAAGAACATTGTTCTCTCATCTGATGAGAACCTCTTGGAAGCCATGGCCTTCTGTAGGTCATGATTAGGGTCCCGGGAGTAGAGTTATTTTTCTTGTTTCAAGCTCAGTAAAAATGAAACAAGGTTCCCATGAGAATAGTTCCTTGTCTTGTGTCAAGCTTGTTAACAAAATGAAACAAGGTCCTTAGAGTAGAGGTCCTTTTCTTGTGTCAAGATTGTTAAAAAATTAAACAAAGTCCCTTGCGCGTAGTTATTTTCTTGTGCCAAGATCGTTAAAAAATTATACAGATCCCCTTCCAATTAGAGTTTTTGATTAGCTCTCATAAATTCCTAGTCGAGTCTTTCACTTGATCTCGTAAATGAACCTTCATTCCATCCACCTGTTAGTAACCAGTAGTCTACTTAGGTTAATGAAGTGATGCTTGGGGGACATTTTCCTAGAATTGGGTGATTATGTTGGGGGCATGCAAACTTGTTTCAAGCATTGTTATTCTCTCTTTCAAGCTTTTGTAAAAATGAAACCACTCTCAAGCATAGTTTTTCTCATGTTTCAACCTGAAACCATATTCAAGTATTTTCAAGCATATTTTCCATATGTTTCAATTTTGTGTAAAAATGAAACCATTTTCATCCTACCTCTCATTATTTCCATTTTTATCAGTCTATTTATGCCAGAAGAGCCTTGGTTTCCTCATTCCGTCGTCACCATCTGCTTGGACGATCATACACTTTCACTTGGTTGTTTTACCATTTCCTAAGAAACCACTACGATGAGTGGTACTATTATACAAACTCTTGAACTTTGCGTATTTTGAGAAGTTCCATCATGACTAGAACCAGTTTCTACCCTTTATACCACTCGTTCCTCTAGGTGGAGTCTTCTTTAAACTCTTTTCAAACTCTCTACACATGAAAATATTGTTGAGCACTTGTCTTTTCGAAAGTCTCGTTAAATTAAATGAAAAGATGTCTACTCAGTATAAGTTTAACCCTTTTTCTGACTGATATAGACTATTTACAAAAAATGAATACCTTAGCCGAACATGGCTAAGACGTTCTCTTGAGTATCATTTTTTGCCTTTTCTGACTCAAGTGACAACTTAACGAAAATGAACCTTTGGAGTCGAGTTTCACCTTCATTGGACTCATAAAAGCATCAAACAATGATGGACTCATCAAACATGACAGGACCGAACCACACCTTCTCAGAGTTTGTTAAAGATACTAAGAGGGATTCATCTAAAGGATGAACTAACAGATTTAGCATATGTTATCCTCCTCAAGCTTGTGAAAATATAAAGAGGTATTAACTAGAAATGGTTGGAAAAATTGGGTAAGTAGGGTACTCCACTTATTAGTGGAAGTTAGTTTCTCTTGAACATGACACTCTTCCACTTCATCTCATTGACTGTTGAGTTGGAAAATCTTCTTGTATTTTTGGTTCATCATCATGCAATATAAAAAGCCTCCATATTCGGTTTTGAGTTAATGTTTCCAACTCCATAAAGTGTTTCCAGTATGTTAAAGAGAAGTTCTTCATTTGATATCTACTACAATACTCTTAAGCCTTCATTTAATGTCTATGATTCCTGAACTAGTTCCACATAAACATCATTCTATCTCGAATGATTTGATACTCATTTTATGTTGTTGATGGGGGATACATCAAGGCCGTCCTGTGACAGGTCACTTCTTGTCGACATCAACTCATTATTCGAGAAGTTGACATAGAAATTCCCCTCGGTATCTTGGGGCTTGCATACATCAATGGCAAGTTTCCTCACTCTCGACGAGAAGTCTTCAACATTGGCCTTCGAACGGAAGACTTTTTGTGGTGTTTAACTTCACCTCATTCATTCACACCATACGGATTGTACTGCAATACCTTGAGAACCGTTAACATCATCAGTGGTTTCTCTCATTTCTGTTAATGACTTACATCATTGGTCGGTAATCATATGGTTTCTACCATGTTGGACTCCAAATCATTTATTCGCATGGTTAGAGTCGTACATTGGATGATTGAGTGAATGAGATAGAAGACCCCAGATCTAGTTCCATCCATCTGGGCTATGATTTTAGGATTAATACAAGGCTACAAAAGTATGATGGCTGCTACGATCATACAGAAAATCATCCAAGCATGGGTCCACTCTCTGTCATCAGTGGAGGATCTTATTGAAAATTGTACATGTAATGTTAGCTTATGTGTTGCGTTATATTCTTTCTATAGCTAGCCCCAGTAGTGAAGCTGGGGGGCGCCCAAACCCCCCTTCGTTGCGGCAGGCGTAGCAAGGGGGTTTGAGGGGGGACGGTAGCCCCCCTCTTTGGGGTCTGGGGCAATGCCTCAGGAAATGTTTTTTGGACCCTATATTAGGTGGGCGAACCTACATATGGTTTTTTTTCATGGATTTCACACATGGTTTTGGGTGCGATGGTTTTCGGCCCATGGTATTTTGTAGATCTGGTCAAGGGAACTACGGTTATGTTCTAATCCAGGGTTAATGGATTGGGGTTTATGGATGCTTCGACATTTATATATATGTATTGTAACATTGAAAGGAACATAATGAAAAATCAATTTGGTAGTCCCGGTTTTGGGATCCAGGGGAAATCTCTATGTATAATTTTTTTATGTGTTATGCTCTTGTCATTGTTTATTTTCTGTTTTTAGAATTCGTATGCAGGTAATTTCTGTACGAGGTTAAAACCTACATTTGGTACCAGAGTTGTTTTGTCTTCAAGGGGATGCCTTTGCTGCTGAGGGGTTTTTTGATCGGGCTTGTGGTAGACACTGTTCAATGGGAGATCTACGGGATCGATTCTTGTGGTGAAAGAAGATGGCAAGCAGTGGAAAGATAGAGATCGAGAAATTTAATGGTCAGAGTTTTGAGTTGTGGAAACTCAAGATGGAGGATCTGCTGGTGGATAAATATCAGTGGATCGTGGTAGATCCAGGGTACTAAACCAATGGCAGTGTCTGATGAAGAATGGAAGAATTTGGATTAGAAGGCCAAAAGCACAATACGGTTGTGTGTCTCAGATTCAGTATTGCTGAATGTATCAGGGGAAGCTACGATGAAGGCTTTGTGGGACAAGTTAGGGAATTTGTACCAATCTAAGTCTCTGGTGAAAGATGGAGACTCGGTGACAGAGCATCTGAACACATTTAATACTGTGGTAAGCTAGTTATCATCTATTGATATTAAAATTTCAGATGAAGATAAGTGCATCAGTTTGTTGTGTTCTCTACCAGATTCGTGGGATAGTCTAGTTATTGCAATAGGTAGCAATGCAACTGTATTACAGTTTGATGAAATAGCCTCATCCTTGCTAACAAAGGAGATGAGACAGAAAAATATGGAGGGCCAGAATGGTGATGCCTTCTCTGTACAAGGACAGTCCTAGAATAGAAACAAAAATAAGTCCTCGAGTGGGAGATCTAAATCTAGAGGGAGATCTAAATCTCCAGGAAAACTCGTAAAGGTGTGCTGGAAATGTGGAAAGGAAGGGAACTACAAAAGGGAATGTAAATATAAAGCTCATGAGAAATGAAAGGGATCTGATGATACTCCTTCTTCAGAGGCAAAAACCACCTCAGATGAAGGTGGGAATGTGTGCTTGGCTTCTTATTCAAGTACACATGTAGATCATGAGGCATGATTGATTGACTCAAGTGCATCCTTTCACTTTACTTCCCATAGAGAGCGGTTCTGCGAGTATGATAAATATGATGGTGGTGATGTATTCTTAGGGGATGACAAGAAAGCTAGAATCATTGGTCGTGGAAAAATCAAGTTGAATTTGCAAGGTGGAAGGATTAGAACACTTCCTAGTGTTTTGCATATTCCTGTATTAGCTAGAAATCTTATTTCTATAAGCAAGCTGGACGATGCAGGTGTAAAAACAGTGTTCGAGAAAGAGACCTACAAGATGGTTTGGGGAGCACTGGTATTGGCGGGGAGTTCAGATTGGAACTCTATACAAGATTCAAGGTAGCATGGTTATTGATGGGTGCAACAATTCTATGGTTCCTGAAAGTGGAGCAGAAAATCTAGTGGCCTCTGGAGAAAATACCATGTTATGGAATCAAAGGCTTGGACATATTGGAGAGAAGGGCCTTCGAATACTTCATGGTAAATGTATGGTAGAAGGTAAGTCTAATAGCTCTTTGGATTTTGATTTCTGTGAAAATTGTGTATATGGGAAGCAAAATCAGGTGAGTTTCCCCTTTGGTGGTAAGAGGGTGAAACAAATATTAGAGCTTGTGCACAATGATGTGTTTGGACCTGTGTCGGTTCCATCACTGGGTAAGTCTGTGTACTACGTATAATTTATAAATGACTTCTCAAGGAATACATGGATATATTTCCTCAAGAAGAAATTTGAAGTCTTTGACAAGTTTAAAGAATTTAAGGCTCTGGTGGAAAATCAGACAGAGAAGAAGATAGTAGTACCGAGGACAGATAATGGTGGAGAGTTTTGCAAGAAGGAATTTGAAGAGTTCTATAAGAAGTGTGGTATAGTATGATAGAAGACTACTCCATACACACCTGAGCAAAATGGAGTTGCAGAAAGAATGAACAAGAAATTGATGGAAAGGGTAAGAAGCATGCTCGGTGGTGCCGGGTTAGGACATGAATTCTGGGCAAAGGTGATGGAGACTGCATGTTACCTGATCAACAAATCACCTTCATCAGCGTTGGAGGATAAGAATCCACAATAGGTATGGACTGGTAAGAAACCTTCTCTTTCACATTTGAGGGTATTTGGATGTGACGCATATGCATATGTTCCAAAGGAGAAAAGAATAAAGTTGGATAGTAAATATGAAAAGTGCATCTTTATTAGGTATAAGGATGGTTTAAAAGGTTATAAGATTTGGAACCCAATAACAAGGAAGGTTGTGTAAAGCCGAGATGTGGTGTTTAGAAAGGTGAAATATGTTATTAAACATAAATTCCTACCAAAGGAACCCGAGAAGATAGAGTTTGAGCTAAAGGAGGAAGAATCAGACTCTACAGTAGAAGAGGAATCAGAAGATGAAGAGCCACAAACTCTAGTTGTGAGAATATCAGTTTGAGAAATAAGGCAGCCATAAAGGTATATTCCATATGCTTTCCGTTCAAATTTTGCTTTATCTCTTACTGATAATGATCCCAGAACTGTCAGGGATGCAATAGATTCAGAGGATGGAAAAATCTGGAAAGAGGCCATGGTTGATGAAATGGCATCTTTAGAAAATGGGTGTTTAAGAAGAAGATGAATGCAAAAGGCAAGGTGGAGAAATACAAAGCACGGTTAGTAGCAAAAGGTTATTCCTAGGTGTCGAGAATTGATTCTGGTGATATTTTTTCTCCTGTTGCTAAGGTAGCTTCTATTATATTACTTTTATCTGTTGCTGCTACTTTTGATTTTGAGGTAGAATAGATGGATGTGAAGACATAATTTCTTCACGGGGATCTGGAAGAAGATATATACGTGAAGAAACCTGAAGGATTTGTGGTGAAGGGAAAGAAAAAACCGGTATGCAGGTTAAAAAAGTCTTTGTATGGATTAAAACAGTCACCACGGATGTGGTATCAGAAATTTGATACATATATATATGAGGAAATGGCTTCACCAGAAGCAAAGAGGATCACTATGTTTATTTTAAATTAATTGTTGACGTTGTTATTTATCTAGCCTTGTATGTGGATAATATGTTTCTGATTGAAAATGACAAAGAAACTATCCAAGATTTGAAGACCTAGTTGTCCTCCAAATTCGACATGAAAGATCTTGGTGTTGCAAACTATATTTTGGGCATGGAAATTAAACAAGATCGGGAAAAGAGGAAGCTATGGTTAAACTAGAGGAAGTATATCGAGAAAATAATGTAGAGGTTTAATATGCAAGATAGTAAACCGGTGAAGGTTCCTATTACTATAGGTGTAAAGTTATCTGTTAAACAGTGTATAAAGACACAAGAAGAGGAAGAGGAGATGTCCCATGTTCCATATGCAAGTGTAGTCAGTAATCTGATGTATGCAATGGTTTGTACTAGACCAGGCATTGCACATGCAGTGGGAGTATTGAGCAGGTTTATGTCAAAACTAGGGAAGGAGAATTGGGCAACAGTGAAGCAGGTGTTTAGGTATTTGGGTGGCAGTCGAGATTATGGTTTGTGCTACCAAGGAAGATCAGGATTGGACAAAGTTTTTGACATCTGTGGCTTTGTTGATGTAGATTGGGTTGGAGATCTGGATCAGAGAAGATCTACAAGTGAGTATGTGTTTAACCTATTTGGAGGTGCATTCATTTGGATAAGTAAGAGACAATCTGTAGTGGCACTATCAACTACAAAGGTAGAATACATGGTGATAAGCCTCATCATTGAGTAATTATATGGGCCTCAATTGGCCTTAATTCACCTCCTAGCTTAGTCAAACCAACTATTCTCACAACTTATTGCATATTTTTGATTATATTTTTCTTATGAGATGAGTTAGAGTTGGATATTTTGCTTTGTGGTCTAATGTGCGTGTAATGCAGGAATAAAGGATAAAAGCAAGGGATATGCAGGGATAAAAGATAAAATCAAGGAACTATGGTAAAGATCTTAGTAAAAACTTGAATGGGACAAGGGAGAGGAATTACAAGAGGTAAATCCTCCTCATTTACTACCCCTCCATTCAAATATCCCTCCATCAGCTGAAAGTACAAACAACCAAATGAGGAGTACTAGATGGAAGCTAAGCAAGTTAAGGTGCAAACAACCAAATTAGGGGTACTAGAAGGCATCCAAGCAAGTGAAAGTACAAGCAAACTCCCTACTAGAAGGCAATCGAGCTAGTGAAAGGGAAAGCATGAGTTTATCATTGAATTGGGAGCTATACCTCCCTAATTTTGAAGGAAGTCATTGGAGACTTCAGATGTATAAGTAGAGAGAGGCTTAGGACCTTAGTTTTTTTATTCAGGTAGTTAGTTACGAATAGTCACCAAGAGTTGGAAAGAATTCTACTTTTTTCTCAAGCTACAAGTCTTGTAACAATGTTCTTTTATAATGAAGATGAGTTTTTTTTTGAGCCAGCACTGAGTTAACTCAGAGGGCTAAAGTTCTTGGGTTAGGGCTCGACCCTAGCAACCAAATATCCTCTTTATTTTATTGTTAAGTAGCATAGATTTCTATTCATCTGTTGAAGTAGTTCATTTCCATTACAACAGTAACATAGATGCATGGTTTTTTTTCATTTACTTAAGTAGTTTCCTGCTTTTTGGTTTATTTGTTTAAGTAGTTGCATTTCCATTACAACAGGGTAGAACAGATTAGTTGTGTTTCAGTTTGCTTCATTTATGCTTTCGTTCAATTAAAATGGTAGAAAAGGAAAGATCCACAAGGTTTCCTATAGGTGTCTCGGCCTCACCTCCTCCCTCTGGGACCATGACGTGAGGAACAAACTCTGCAACAACCCCAAAAACACAAAGTTTCAGTTTTTCATGAAGTTTGTCGTTTAACGCAGTCACTGGTTCATTACATTGTTACTTGGTTCATTTCATGGTCATTCATTATTTTATGATCATATGGTCCTTTGCTCTCTTCCCGTCATTTGATCTCCTTCACATCCCTTTCATTCTCCTTCAGCATGAAAAGATGACCAAAAGTTGTTAATCCACGTTCAAATGGTTTTTACCCGTAGATCACCTCACACAGACTGACCAATCACTGCCCGAATTCACTTTCGGTGTTTGACTTCAGGCACTTTACATCCCAACCGTCGATCCACCTTCTCAGATCCAACGGTTATCGTGCACCTGCTCACCAACCAGCTCAGTCAAACTCCACTGTTGATCTGCCTTACCATATCCAACATCCATCGCACCATATCGCATGGATTTCTGCCCGATCGTTATCCGCCCGAGTGCACACGAAATGGGTGGTTTCCCAATGCTTCATGTCGGCTGGGGAGGCTAATCGGATGAAATTTGAGAAAACTACTTACAACTTTGAGGGCACACGAAATACTACTTACCACCCTCTAAACACGCTCCCTCATTTCTGCATGTTCCTTTAAGCGCTCCAATCTCCACCGTTGGTCTGTCTCCTGATCTGATGGCTATCGCATCACCCGATACCATTTCTGCACATTTCTTTTTCCTGCGATCTAATCTCCGCCGTCCATCTATCGATTAATCCTGTATGTCCATCTCCTGACTCCACTCGCGCGATATAATCTCCACTATTCATCCTGCAGTTAACCCTGTTCACTCATCTACCTATGTACCCTCCTGCAATCTAATCTCAGTCATTCATTTGCCTTTCACCCGCTTGATCCAATGGTTCTTAAGCACTGTTGCTCCCCTCACGTCCTCTTTTCACCAATTTGACCTCCGACCGCTTCTTCTGCTTGGACGCAGACTTAGCTTAGTTTCCATTGTTTAACCCTTAGTCTAGTTTTGATGCTTTTACTTCTGCAACTTAGATAATTAGCATTAGGTTAGTGATTTATCTAGTAATTCTTCTTAGCGTAGTTGTTTAAATGGTTAAATAGGGTCTGGTGTGAGTTTAACATTACATGATTGATTTCTTCATTGCTGCAGTAGAATAGCTCTCCCCTAGAATAGTTTTGCTCTCCTTCCATCAAAATCAAGCTTCTTCTAATCCTATAGAAGTCTGGCTTGGAACCCTCGGGGTCTCTTTCCAGATGAGTAGTGACAACAGGTAGTACCTTCACTTCTACTTGTGTATATAGCACAGTCACCTCCAAGTTTGTATGAATCCCGGGTTGATAAGTAAAGCTGGTAGCCTTGGGAGTTGTAGCATTCTTGCTGCAATACCTAGGCTCATCACTTTTTTGTGCCGTTGCTGGGTAGGTGTTAGAGTAGGAGTGATTACTACTCCTTCTTCTATTTCTAGTCTCTAACTTTCTTTTCTTCTACTTCTAGTCTTCGATTTTCTTCCATTAGTTTATTTTTGCAAAAGTAATCTAGTTTCTTTCTTTCATTTGTCATTTATCTGCTTTCCTTTCCATTTTGCAAGTAGAATTTCAATTCAGCAAGTAGTTTCCTTCTTATTAGTATTTTTTCATTCAATTAAGCAATTTCATTCTACAAGTAGTTTTCTTTCTATCAATAGTCTTTCATTCAACAATTTCAATTCAACAGGTAGTTTCCTTTTTGTTAGTGGTTTTCATTCAATCAACAATTTCCTTTCTGCAGAGTACTTTTCAGCTTTAAAGAAAAATCTTACAAAAAACCAAAAACATTTCCTTTCATGCCTCATTGGAATAGGGATAATTCAGGGAAATTCTTGTCAAATACCCCCAATGCATCTAACAGTCAACCTTCTTTCTTCTTCACTGACGATGAATTGGAAGACCCTTTAGGTGAGCAACCTTACCTATTTGAGGAACCTATGAGGGAAGAAGAAGAGGAAGAACCCATTTCTACTGAACCAATGTCTGAAAACCAAGATGAAAAAGGAAATAGAGAGAGAATTGAGAGTGCCTTCCTCATTAGGGAAACCAATAGGGACACTAAAATGAAGAATATAAGCCCCTCTGCTCTACCTTACTCCATGGCTTGACCATAGAGGACCCTGAAACTTCCCTATTTGAGTTTTCTGTTATATGCCGAACTTATGACTATACAGAGGATGAGAAAAAGTTAAAACTGATTCCATCTACCCTCAAGAATGCAACATTGCGCTGGTTCATCGGTTTACCCATAGATAACATCATAACTTGGGCTTAGATGCAACAGGCCTTTAACAACAAATATAGGGACTATCGTAGGTCAAAAGACACTAAAGAGGGGATTTTTAGGATGACCATAGGCCAAGATGAATCCTTAGTAGACTATGAAGAAAGAATCCAGCTCAGTTACAAAAGGACCAGGTGTGCACTTGACCCTGAGTCACTGAAGCTGGTCCTGCTTAAAGGAGTAAGGGAGGATATCCTAGACACCTTGCATTTGTTAGCAGGAGGAGATATCTACCAACTACCTTATGAGGATATCAAGACTGTCTTTAGAAACCATTCTAGGGAAACCAGGAAAAATGGTAGGAGTAGTCAACCTATGGCCAGTACATCATCTTGCAACTCATCCATCAAGGGTGAAATTGGAAATATGCTAGAGGAATTCAAAAGTGAGATGTTGCAAACCCTTGTCTTGCAATTGGATACCATGAATATCAAAAGGAAGCAAGAGGAAGCAAAGAGAGCCTTGGCCATATTTTGTCCTAGATGCACCAAGAGGCATCCTAGGAATGAATGCCCGTTGAACTGTATTGAGATTTGCTCAGTCTGTGAAGAAATCCACTCCACAGACAAGTTCCCTTCTTTACCTGGACTGAAAGTTGCATATCAAGGAGTCGAAGGGGTCATTGAGTGTTGGGGCAAAGTGATTGCCTGTCATTTAATATGTCAACCCAGGGGTTTCTTAAACTTGCGAAGCATGCGTGCACTGTATGTGCTAGAAATTGTCTTTTAGTTTAGATCAATCTAACTACAAATTATGAAAACAAATTCATCTAATATATGAAATCAAATAATGAAAATGAAATTCAACTAAAATGTGAAATAAAAAATAGCTGATGTATGCTTAGTTACTCCAGAATTCAATTATGAAGTGTTACCTTCTTGAGATGATGTGTAAGAAACCATTTATACTTTAGCTTCTAATGTCCTAGAAAAGAAAGTAAAGTGTGCAAAAAATAATTCAGTAATTGCATGTATCAAATATTCAACCATTCAATCTTGAAATATGATTAAATCAATTTCTTAGAGTGATCTTTAGGAATATCAATTAATGCAATTAAATGAGGATCTTAAAAGCAAATATAAAAGCATAAAAAAGTAAAGCTCAATGATTGCATAAGTTGAACATTCAATCACCCAATTTGAAGTCACCTTCTTGGAGTGATCATTTTTTCAATTATACAATGAATTGATGGTTTGATCTAAGAAAGTAAATAACAGAACATGAAAGGAAACTAAATAACTATGATGCCTTGCCTCAAACTTAATCCAATTAGAAAATACATAAATCTTCCATATTGAAATGTTTTTAGAAAATCAAAGATTACACAGTCATTCTAAAACTAATACTAAGAAAGCAAATGAACTTTAATCTATAAAAGCAATTAAATCTCACAATCATTAGATGGCCATTCCAATGGTGTATGAGGATGGCAAGTGAAGAAGCTCCATATGCAAGAAAAAATAAATCTTCAAATCTCCAAGTATAAGCTCCAAATTCTCTATTAAAAACATGAGCATTTCTCCAACTTTACACATGCGTTTCAAAGGAGAAGGCTCTCCTATTTATACAATAATATAAGAAGCTACCCTATTTTATGAGGATCCACTAAAATCTCATATAGTTACAACCAAATAGGTCATAATGAGACACATATCCCCTAAGTGTCTCATAGAGTTCTAATCCAAATAAGAAATGATGAGACACCTCATAGAGTTACAATCCAAATAGGACACATATCCTTCTTTGACATTTATCCAAATCTCCTTTGAAGGGAATTCGAATTTGAGCATTAGAGGCCACATAAGGGTGCCTTGGAAACTTCCAAATGACCTACACATGTCATGAAACTCAAGCCACATATATAGATACATGAAACCATGCTACTTTCCTAGTTTTTAATCATAATTTCACTTTAAACACATAAAATAAATAACTTTGGTAAATAAGGATCCTAACTCATATATTTATGAAAATGGTGGTTAATGAAAAGTTATATGGTTACGGAGCTGAAACATGTGAGTGAAATGGTGGTGATAAAGGTGAAAGTGGATGTCATTTTGAAGACATTTTGGAGGCCCAACATTGAGAAACTTTGCTACATCAACCAAAGGAGACCTCCTGGGCCTATACCATACCAGTAGGGTATGCAAGAATCATCCCATGCATATTACAGACCCAACCAAACCACAACTATACCTTCTTGGGGATCCCCTACTCAACCTTCCTGGTCTACACCCCCTCCTTGGTCCTATGCATCTCAGTATCATTCCCAGCTAGCCAACTAGTCATTTCAACCTTCCATTTAGCCATAACACCAGTGGAATACCACGCCCCAGGGGTAGAGGCCCCAAGTCAACAATGTTCCAGCCCTATTGCCTCCACCACCTACCCAACCATAACTCCTACACTCTACTCCACCTTGGCAACCCCATATACCTACCCAGCCAAATCCAAACCCAAAAAATAAGCAGGCTCAACATGGATACGATGGAGAGACATCATACCCAACTTATGCTGTAGAAATACATGAGATCAACCTAAGATCCAGGAGAATTCTCCCAGATAACCAACCTCCCTCTCCACATAGGGAGATTGAGGAAGAAAGAGAGGAAAGTAACCTTAAAGAAAATCCACTCTTTCTTGAAATATTAGCCCAACCACTCCAGCCTACCCCAGAAGAAACTGAAATTCTGGGAGAATTGAAAAACCTATTGATGAGCCCCAATTTTGGTACAATTTGGGCTCATTTTGGCCTATTTTACTTGCTCAAACCATTCATCTTTATTTTCTTATGCATGCATTTCTTAGTTTATTCATGTTTTTTGTAGGAGGAAGGTTAGACACTTTATCTACGTGACTAATGCATTGTGATTCCAGGTTTTGGCATTAGAAAGGGGAGCAAGAGACAACGAAAGAGGAGACAAGGAGACAATGAGATGGCTCTGCTGATTTCGTGGAGTGAGGTCCACGGTCTTGAGGCATTCCTCGTGATTCCCACCAAGAACTCCGAGCTCCAATCAATCTCCCCTCCGAGCTTCAGAAGCAGCCAGCTGTCCTACAGGAACAACAGTCATAAACTGTTCTACCAGAACAGCAGTTCTGACTGCCTCACCAATCCGCAGTTAAACTCCAGTTGGACAGCCGAGCTCCTAGAATCAAGGCTACTTGGCGGATCATCATTTTTTTTGTATAAATATGGAGGCCTTAGCCTTAGATAGGTTGTTGAATCTCTC
>APFE031648098.1:67054-88944 GCA_000404065.3 Pinus taeda
ATTACAAATATGTCGAATTCATTTTCTTCTTTATCTAGGATTTGTTCTTGGAGTATATCCTCTTCTTTTGACCTTTCTTGCTCCTTTTCTTCTTCCTCTTCACAATCTATGTAGATAATTTTTTCTCAGCACACTTATGACCTTTAGTGTATTTGCTATCACAACTGTAACAAAGCCCTTTTGCTCTTTTTTCTTCAAATTGTTGTAGTGTCAACCTTATAGGTTGTGGAAGACTAGGGGCAACAACACTTCCATCTTTATAGTTGTGAGTGGTATGCTTCCTGGTTGCCATAATTTTGCTTTCCATTTTTCTTGCTTAACCTGAATGCTTTCTCTAATGAATCAGGGTTCCCAAAGGCGAACATCATGTTGGATATTATCCTTTAAAGACCCTATGAACACATCAATCCTATGCTCCTCTGGAATATCTTTTACCCTTATGTTCAATTTTGGAACTCCTCAATGTGCTCCATTATTGAACCCTTTTGTTTAAGACGTATCAATTGGCTAAAAAAAAGTGTTGCTTTTTGTATCCTCATAATGTGCTGTCAATTCTTCCGTAAAAATTGCTCAAGTGATAAATTGTTTACGAGAGCAAAGCCATTGAAACCATACAAACTGATTTGGTTCCAAATATAAAGTTGCCATACGTACCTTTTGTGTGTTTTGCACATTATTGAGATCGAAAAATTGCTCCATCTGTAATATCCATGTTGTGTGATCCTTGCCATCAAACTTCCTCATATCGATTTTTGGAATATGGTGGGTCTTCGATCCAACATTAGAGTCTATGAAATCATGATTAACATTTATTTTGTTCTCATCATGAGTTTCCTTTACTACCCTTTCACCTTTAGTAAGCATTTCTTGTAGAAACTTTGTTAAATCTGTCTTCAAATCTGTCTTCAAATCTTCCATGCCTATCTTCAAATCTTCCATGCTTGTCTTTAAACCATCCATCTTAGCTTCTACATCTTTCTTTAAACTATCCATCTGATTCTATTGATTTTTGTGCAAGTGACACTTGTTGCACTTGGTCTCGTAATTTTTATATATCATGTTGCATTTCTTCCTCTTCTTCATGAGTATGCTAGAGCTTTCAGGTTGCCTACTAGGTGTTTGCATTTTCTTTCCTCGAAGCATCAATTACCGATAATAATGCTTTACTATGCCCTTTTAATTCCTTCAAACTAATTTTTGAAACCAAGCTTATGCAAAAAAAATTAAAAAACTACACACCTTTTTTTACTTTGTAGGAGCTCAATATTGAATCTGATGTATCTCTGTAAATTCGGATCATCTAGTTATGAAATTGTGATCTGCAGTAGCCCTCTGAATCCTCTTTCCAATGCCACCAGTCTGATCCAAATTGGATCCTCGAGAGAAGAGTTATGCCAAATATCCCACAGTGACCTGATTATAGACTAGTTCAGTAGAGCAAACTTGTACGACGTTCCACGAGTCACTGTTTCGACATTTGGCTCTAAAATCTATATAGAAGAAACTAAAATCTGTACTCTTTCTGTACCTTTTTATGAAATTTCAATCTGATGCTCAGAGAAAACGTTATGACGATTTTCCCCAAGTCACCTGTTTGGAATGTAATTCAGGAGTCTGCAAAAAGACCAAATTCCTCAGATCATATCTCCGAAAATATAGCGCGACAAGCTCTAAAATTCGGACCCGAGATGCAGCGCGATGTCTTCTCAAACAGGTTTTTTTTTCAACTTTTGAAACATCGCATAAAAATAGTTATAGCGAAAATTCCACGATGACCTGTTTGGAGCAGCGAAACCCTAGAATCCAAAGCTCTGATACCAAATGTTATGTAACCAGCTCAAGAAAAAGATATAAAAGATAGATCAACGCCTTAGAATTCAGTCTTTTCGAGGGGGAAACCTCCTTTACATTACATAAATGAACAATTCTTGGATGATTCAAATGACAAAACCTCCTTTCTATAAATAGGAGTCTAAGGAGTCACAATATAACCCAGCCGACCTAACAATAATAATATAAAGCCACAAAAATAACACTAAAGGGATTCTATGGGGCACAGTAATAACAATATGGTGACAATAGGGGCACAACAATATTAATAAGGGGTACAACTACCATATTAATGGGGTAATCACTAGTATTATAGGGACCCAACATCGTTTCTGATGAGATGGAGTATAATATTGTTGAAGACATGAAGAAGACTAGGGCCAAAATTACTTTTCATGAACTGAGTAAATTGAAGCATCAACAGAAACTACTTTTGAAAGAGGTTCATGCAGTACCCATTGCACCTCTTCCTGCCGCTGTAATATCGCAAGCTTCTCATGAAGTGGGAAGACCTCCAACTAGTATGGCAAATAAAGTTGACCCAAATGATATTGCTTTAATTGGAGGTAGGTCAAAATCCCATACTCCTCCATTCCTCCTTACTTTCGAAATTTTCAATAAAAACTTGCATAATTGTTTGGTAGATTCAGGTGCTTCATCTAATATTTTTCCTAAAACAATTTGTGCAAAGTTAAACGTCCAACCTCAAAAATCTGCAGTACGCATAGTTCAGCTGGACCGGTCGCAAGTTGAAGTAATTGGTGAACAAAATCAAGTGACCATAAGGCTCTCATCGAATCCAAAGGTATGTCAAGTTATTGATATTTTAGTTGTAGACATTCCTGAATTTTATGGTTTAATTCTTAGCAGGGAATGGTCTGAAAAGATTCGTGGATACTTTGCGACTGACTGGTCACATATGTGGCTCCCTTACAATGGTAAACCAAATCAAATAAAGGTTGAGCAAGAAAGACACCAAAAATACATAGTGATGGAACTGGAAGGAGAAAATGAACCTATAGCGTACAACAACAATATAATTGGGAACTATTCTGTTGACTCTTTCTTAGGAAATTTTAATGCTCATACTTCGCCTTATTTAGAACATTTTGTTTTGTCTCAAGTAGAAAACTTTTCTCAAACAAACAGTTCTAAATGCATTAATTTTGTAGATAGTCCTATAAATAACTCTTTGTTTTTTGGAAATTATTTTTTGATGATTCTAAGTCTAATGATGGAGCAAGAGCAGGATGTGTATTAATTAGTCCAGAAGGGAATAAAACCACACTAACCTGTAGACTCGAGTTCGATTGCACAAACAACACTGCAGAATACGAAGCTTTAGTGCAAGGGTTGTACAAGGCAATTGGACTAGACATCAAGTATCTACAAGTCTTTGGAGATTCTGAGATTGTTATTAAACAGGTACGAAATACTATACATTGTCTATCAGGTCATTTAAAGCATTATCAATCTTTAGTACAAGATCTGACTGCACATTTTATAGCATTCAATATTTCATCCATCCCCAGACTCCAAAATGCTAGTGCTGACCTCCTGGCTAATATATCTTCCAAGCTCATTCCCTCAGAAGACTATAGCCCAGACAGATTCTCAATCGAACTGATATTTAGGCCCTTCATCCTTGATAATGTTACCAACTAGAGAATTTTCAACAAGGACCCTGATATTGTAAGTTTCCTGACTTCAGAAGGATCTTACAGTAATTAGATAATTGACGAGGACCAACATGACAAGTAGTTACAGCAACAGAGCACCAATAATGCCATGCCAAAATTTGTAGTTAAGTTAGAATACCTATACGATTTAAAAGACAGATTCAAAAGGTCTACCAATTCAAAACTTCAGAGTTCAACTCTAAAATATGAATTAGTAAATCTAGGAATGGATACTAAGCCGCAGAATATCAACTTAGGTCTTGGTCTAGCCCTAGAAGAAAAAGTAGCCTTTGTTCGACCCCTGAAATAGTATAAAAATTTATTTGCCTGGAATTACGATGACCTTAAGACTTATGACACTTCAATCATTCAGCATACTATCCTGATGATAGTTGATGAAAGACTAGTCCAACAAAAGCTGAGGAAGATCCATCCTAATCTGGAAAGTCAGATTAAGTCTAAGCTCAATAAATTTTTGAAAGCAAAATTATTTTCCCATTCGACATTCTAGATGGGTTTCCAATCTGGTTCCAGTCAGAAAGAAAAATGGAGACATTCAAATTTGTATTGACTTTCGAAATCTTAACAAAGCCTACCAAAAGGATAATTTCCCCTGCCTCCTATGGAACAAATATTACAAGCAGTTGCGGGATTAGAATTGATGTCCTTTTTAGATGGTTTCTCCAGCGACAACCAAGTCTTAGTCCATCCGGATGATCAGCTAAAAACCACATTCAGAACCACATGGGGTACATATGCATATCAAAAGATGCTTTTTGGGTTGATTAACGTTGGTGCCACATTTCAAAGGGCCATGGATATTGCATTTAAGGGATTAGTAAACAAATCAGTGGTGATTTACTTAGATGACATAACAGTATATTATAAAAAGCGTAGTAATCACCTTAGATATTTAAAGTATATCTTTCGACGTTGTCAAAGGTATGGGATTTCACTTAATCCAAAAAAGTCTTTTTTTGCATTAAGTGAAGCAAAACTTCTTGGATTTACAGTGTCTAAATCGAGAATCCATATTGATCCAGATAGGATTAAGGAAATTTCTCAAATATCCTTACCACATAACAAGAAAGCAATGCAATCCTTCCTTGGTCAAATTAATTTTGTTAAAAGATTTGTCCCAAACTTCTCAAGAATTGTGTCACCATTACAAGCAATGATCAAGAAAAATTCACTCTTTAAATGGGGTCAGGCAGAATATGAAGCATTCAATCTAATTAAGCAAGCGATTGTTAATGCCCCATCCCTAGAGACTCCAAATTTCTCCGATCCTTTCATTTTGTATACATTTGCCTCTGAGAAGTCATATGCTACGATACTCACGCAAGCCAATCAAGACAAAGCGGAAGCCCCAATTGCCTTCTTTAGTTCAAATTTGCAAGGGGCTGAATTAAATTATTTTGACATTGAGAAACAAGCATATGTTGTTTTCAAAGCAATCAAACACTTTAGACCCTTTCTTCTTAAGACCCATACAAAGATAATAGTGTCATTTCTAGCAGTAAGAAATCTCTTGGTACAGAAAGACGTGGGTGAAAAGAGAGAAAATTGGGTCACTGCCCTACAAGAATACGACGCTGAGATCAAGCGACCAGATATCGTAAAAGGTCAAGGCTTTTGCAAAATGTTGGCTAAAGCATCGCTTATATCAGAAATACCATCTCCCAATCAAGAGGTACAAATGTATGAGGTAAGTCTAAATGATATTGAATCGAGATATGTCGATATCATGTTTTATTTAAAAAATGGATATGCTCCTTCAAATCTGAATCATACAAAGAAAAGAGCCCTAAGATTGAAAGCTAAGCAATATCAACTTGTAAACAATGTACTTTTTAGGATGAATTATGATTATATTCTTCTTCGATGTCTTGAGAAATCTGAAGCTGAAAAAGTGTTGCAGGAACTCCATGATGGACCAGCAGGTGGACCTTACGCAGGAGATGCAACAACACACAAAATTTTGCGCGTAGGATACTATTGGCCTACTTTATTTAAAGATGCACATAGCTATGTAAGGAAATGTCAAGTTTGTCAAACTGTTGTTGGAAGACAGAAGAAACCATCGTTGCCATTACAACCAATTAATATCGACCAACCATTTGAGCAATGAGGATTGGATATAATAGGTGAGATCATTCCTCACTCTTCTAAACAACATAGGTACATCCTTAAAGTTACAAATTATTTTACTAAATGGGTAGAAGCAGTTCCTCTCAAGACAGATAATGCTTAATATATCATCAATTTCATAGATCAGTTCATAACTACCAGGTTTGGCTTACCTTCTGCTTTAATTTTTTATAATGCATCATAATTTTCTGGCAATACTATGACTGAATTTGCACTTAAAAGAGGTTTTAAACTTAAGTATTCTGCCAGTTATTACCCACAAGGGAACGGATTGGCTTAATCAACAAATAAAAACCTAATCAGAATCATTAAGAGAACTATTGATTAGAATCATATAAATTGGCACAATTCTTTGATGTATGCTCTTTTGGCGGATTGAATAACTCAAAAGGCTTCCATTGTCACTTCTCCCTTTAATTTAGTTTATGGGAAAGAAGTAGTTCTCCCAACTCATCTAGCAATTCCTTCTTCAGCCTTAGTTCAATTTATTGAAGAAACGCCTTCTTCATCTTTGTAACTAAGACAATTGCAGATCCTTAATCTAGAAGAGCAACGAGAACAGGCCAAAATTACCCATGCACATCATCAAGCATTAGCAAAGGCTTCTTTCGATTCAAACTTGGTGTCTAGGAAGGATTTTCAAATCGGAGATTTAGTATTGAAATGGGATAAGACTCACGAAGAAAAAGGCAAACATTCTAAATTCCAACAGATGTGGCTTGGACCATTCCAAATTGTTGAAATTATAGGTCCATCGACTTTCTTGTTGCAATATTTAGCAGGGAAAAGAGAATCTTTACCTGTTAATGGGCAGATCCTTAAAAAATACTTTCCATAGAATATGACCTCTTCTGTTTTTGTAAATTATTATTTATAGCTTTATTTGGTAATAAAACAGGTTGTAAATGGTTACTTCTGGATTTCACGAAAAAGATTAGTGTCTCTTGTAAATTTTATTTTTCACTTATATAAATGGAATTGATTTGGAAAATTAATCATTATTGTTGAAAAATATAGTCAAGTGCGACAAGCCTGAAAATTTTACTAGTTCCAATCTTACAAATTTTGATTAAAAACAACCTTTAGTGGGAATTTGTTTTATATCGGTCATAAAAAGCATCAATAACAAAAATAAGGTTCTCTGTAGAAACGTTGTCTTCAAAAACACTATAATTGTCATCCATAGCTATTCTTAAGGAACCAATGACTTCCTCCCCACTTAGGGAATTACAAGTTTCGAAGAGAAATCCACCTATGCACTATAAACTTAAAGAGTAAGAGGTCTCATCAAGATTCAGCTTATCATGATCATAATATTATATCTAGCTGACATTGCCAAGTTGCATACCAAAACAGGGCAATGACTCAAGATTTTTGCAATCAAAAGACAAGGGGTCTCATCACAAGCCAGCTTGTTCAGTAAAGTTATAAATCAAGTGAATGGCACTGCCAAAATTTAGCCACCAAACCAAGACATTATTCTTTAAGAATTAAAAGAAAGTGAAAGTAATAAGTGCGAATGTGGATTTATCTTTGAAAATTGTATACTTCTTGAAGTAGGATACTAGATCATTGTTGGGTAACAGGTAACCTTGTCGAGGCTATAAACACCTGCTGGAAGCAAAGGCTCTACCTACGACAAATGAGCATACTTAAAACTGATCTACAAAGATGTCTTTGTTTTTATCCTTATAAACCAAGTAATGAATGATGTAAATGCAATGACTAGCTTTGGGAAGAAAATAATTAGAATTGGCACGAAAGGAACAAACTATTGTTAATGGCAAAGAGCATTATGCACTTTATATTTTTGTAATAAAGTTTCATTTTCCAAAAAAAAAATATGTTTTGGAAGTTTTAGAAAATTGAAAAGATAATTAGAGATAACTGGTTCTTTCTAGTGAATCGCCAATTTTTGTGGCCAGCAACAACCCTCCTTTTTATTTAGTATTAGTAATAACACTAGATAAACAGGGACCCTTCTAAAATAAAAAAACAGCACTTAGAATTCCCTTTTAATAAAACACACTATCATAAACTTTAGGAAAAACATTTGCAAACGCAAAGTCTTAAGTATTATGAAATGTCTCAAATAAAATTGTTCTCTTAATGATGAAAATCACATTGCAAAAGGGTAACGGAGCGCATCATATATAAAGAAACAGTCGGAATTGCGAAAACACGATGACGTGAGATCGCAAACCACACAGATTCATCGCATATCGCAGATCCCATATATCACAGCGCCACCTAAGATAAAACGTCCCGATATTGCGAAATGCGATAAAGCATCTCGCAAATTACATCTCTCAATCGCATAATGAAGCAAAAGATTATTAACGAAAGAGGATTAGCGATATTGCGAAGCAAATCGCAAAATCGCTTTATCGCAGATCAAAAGGGCTCACAGTTCGATGAAATATTTCTCGTCATCCGATATCGAGTTACGGGCATTAATGTCAACTTAGTGGTTTATTGATGGTTATTTATGAGAAATGATTTAGATCTGAGCAAATGGGTTATTTCATGCAAGGTGATATATTTGATGTGATTTTGAAATTAAAGTGATTTCCCGTCACCTTATTATTTACCATCAATCATTATCTATCTTATTGTGTCTTAGTTCTCTACTTGTAAACTTACAGGAGAAGTACGTAGAACAATACACAGAGCAGTGCACAGAACGTGATGGGGAAGAAAGGAAAAGCTTCGGTATCTGAAAAAACAAAGATGACTCCATTATTCACGGACACCACCTGTACCAGAGAAGTAGGGATATCTACTTGGGAAGGCATGTATAGTCTGCTGGAGGAAGAAAACCTGAGAGTCATGGAGGTTACAGCTATGGCAAATGAACGCGGGTTATCCGAAGCATCACTTACAGAGCTTGCATGCTCATTCCTGCACCGTATCGCAGCAAGGCCAAAAATACTTCCCTATACAGATATGGTCAAATGGGTGATAAACCACGCTGAGATAACGAACAAGCAATTCAAGACACGGAACTAGGAAGTTATAGGATCATTTACCCCACAGAATTTAAGACGCATGTATCATTTACCAGAGCTGCATGTTAGTTATAACAAATAGTTCGTGGAGAAATTCGCTAAGGAGAACGAAGATTTGGCGGAATGAACAAAAAGTTGGTCAGCGAAGGAAGAGTCGTTAAAGAAGGAAAAAAATGGTATGTATAGCACTGGTTCCCTCTCTTCTCCGTATTGTTTCGCTGCTGCAATGTTATGAAAGCTATTCGGAAAACCTGATATCAATAAGTTTTCATCTGAGTGGCTACCTCTATTGGATGCAACCACCAATGCCACTATAATGGACTGGGCCCAAATATTGTCTGATAACTTAGCCTCTGCTATCTGGAATTATCAGACTAAAAGGAGTCCTTCTCAAAGGATTTATCCTCCCTTCTTTGTAGCTACCTATTTCATGGATGTTATCTGTTTTGTTTCTAAATTTCCTCTCATGGGTTGGAAATGGATGGTACAGAGTCCCTTACCCATTCAAGTCTACCATAAGGAACTGTGGGATTCTAAGTTCACCCCGTATTTTTATAAAATCTGCCATGGAGTTATGCTACCCATTCACAAGATGTTGTATAATACAGATGCCCCAATATTCTCTTGAAGCCGAAATTGATATTCTCCCTATGGGAAGATGGTTCGGAGAAGAATTTTTCACTTATATCAGAGTATTCGGAAGCATTACCTCTCCTCATGTACTTCCCTTGTATGTTCCTGACAAATTGATGGCCCGAGAAATAGCATACAAAACCTGTGGGGTTGGAGGAATGAGCAGAGAACTTAAGGACAAGAAAAAGGCAATCTAACCACAATTCCCTGTGGTCTGTGGGGCTTTTGCATTATTTAATCTAGGTCACGCTTTCAAGGAAGTATACAACATGTTGAGTCTATGATTGACTAAGTTCCCAGGGAGACAGTTTGATCCCTTTGATGTGATAAATAATTTTACCACGACAATTAAAATATAGGTGTTTACTAAGGAATATGATCTCTTCGACGACATTTTCCAGTAGAAGAGCAATTTCCAGTAGAAGATCACACTCAGAGACATCTTACACATGGCCCAAATCAAGTTTGGCCTAGCAAAATTCCAAGAGTTTAAACTCTACAGAGAATGAAGATTGGCAAATGTCCCCTTGGACAAATTGCGTGTAGAACCAATGAGGGAACCCACTCCCAGCATTAGTATGAGTGGAAGCTTGGGGCAAGACAAGTCTAAATCTAAGTCTGAAAGAGAATCCCTAGAAAGTTCTAGATGGTCAGAGAGTGATCATAATAAGAGTGAAGGATCATTCAAGGATACTGCCCAATCTAAGGAGAATCCTGAGCAGCAAGTGTTGTCGCCAACACAGGTGGAAATTCCCACTCCCCTCATCCAGCCAACAAAGCCATTAAGAATAGAGCTGAAGAAATATTGGGAAAACTTTAATGAATTGATCAACATGGAGGAGCAAAACGTGGAGACACCAAGGAATCCAGCACAGACAATCACAGAAATGGTGATTGAAACAGTTGTCAACGTTCCAGAAACTAAGCACATTCCCGTAGCTCCATCATCTGAAATTATACTAAAGATAGAGGAAATCCCTCCTCTAGATGTGTTTTACAGTCTGCAACACAAAGATGTGGTCAGGAGATACAGAAAGAAGAAAAAACTATACAGCATGCTCTCACCTAAAGCAGAGCCACTGGATGTCCTTTAGCAAGACCCTATCACTGATCCGACAGAGAACCTGACTAGATTATCCCAAACCGCAAGAGCTTATGCTTCTGCCATTATTGACAAAGAATCTGAAGTTCAACTATTGCTTAAAGATAAAGAGGATAAAATCCTATTTTTGAAGCAACAGTTATAGCAGGCCAGCGTTAGCCGAGAAGCAGAAGAAAAATTGGTAAAATTACAACAGGACTTTCAACAAATGTAGCTGGGTTATCAAAGCAGTCTGGCCAAAAAAGAACAACAGATACAGGCCACGTTAGAAATGCAAAAATATGACCCTAAAGTCGCATAATTTGTCACAGAAGCCCTTGCTCTAAATGGTCAACTCTTGCAACAGCAGGAAATGCTTTGCCAAAGAATATCGCAATGGAACTCTCACTGCGAAATGAGCGACAAAATCACAAGTCAAGTCGTAGATTTGCGACTTGATTATGGTTTAATAAGAAAGTTTCTGATTATTTGAATTGGCAGGAATCAGAGGAAGGCAAGAAAGCAGGGTTGCCCAAGATCAATGAATCCCACAAAGAAATGATGTTTAATAAATGGGATGCACAGATCAAAAAAGCAGAACAGGTAGCGGAAGAAGCAGCGACAGCAGCAAGAAATATCATTGACTATGTCAATGAAAATCTACACAGATCCAACCTAATATCGGAAACTGCTCCAGGATTTCTCCTAAAAATGCAGCAATTGCAAACAAGTTGGAGACAGAAAGCTGAAGAAAGGGCAGAGGCAATCAAAAAATTAACTAAGTTAAAATGGGACACTTATTGGTAATATTTGATGAAACCACACAGTCAGTGTATGACTCTGAAGTGCCTTACAAATTTTTCCGAGAAGATAGCGCCAGCGCTTGCTGATTCCATTTTTGTAGGCCAATTAAAATCAGAGGTCAGCCAACTGACACTCCTGAAGCCGATGTTGGATAATTGCGACTTAAGAGAACAAGTACATAGTTGATCTTTAGATACAGTTTCAGTTTAATTTCAATTTATTTTTGCTTTAAATGAGGATGGTCATTTAAATCTCCTCCTATATTTTTTTAATAACTATTTTTAGTCTTTAGTTAGTAGTATTTAAACCCCTCTCGTGTATTTAGAGAGGGGTCCGAAAATTTATCAAAAATAGTTCTTCAGAACTTGCACATTTGCCCTGTTGAGGAGGTTTTGATAAATGAATGGAACGAGATTTATTTATATCTGTGTTTAATGTCTACTACTGAAATGCAGTTTTGTACTCTTTGTAGATATTGAATTATGAGAAGATAAATCTATGTTGTTGAAGCTCATGAGTAGGACTTATTATCAATGGTACTTTTATCTTTTAATGATTTTTTCTTATGTGTCAAGTGATATGTTATTTTTAGTTGTTTATATATGAAGGCCTGAATGTTCAGTTATCATTTTTTCTCTTTTGTACGGTGGTAACTATTCTTTTATGCTGAGTGTATGAATAACTTATTATGCGATATGCTTATCATAATTGTTTCGGCTAAGTTGTTATACAAAACAATTTACTTTTAATGGATTATTTTCTCATAGAAATTGAATAATCTTTATTACCGATTGTTTTTGGAAACTATTTTACATCGCATAAGTGAAGAGTTAATCCCGGGATAGTTTTTTAGAATTAGATGTTTCCGTTCATTAGAATAAAATTTCATGTGTTAGATTAGATTTAGATTAAAAGCATTATCTTTAGAAACTTTTAGAAAAGAAAACATCATCCCATAGCATCATCACAAACAAATTGGGAAACTGGTCCCATTATCCCTAGTCGGAGCCACTATCCCAAACTAAAAAGGAGCTACTTTCAAGGTCCAAACCGGGTGGTTATCCCCCTTGTTGTAGACCCGATTTTCGGGGCTTCAACACCCCCACATCTCTTCTCAGAGATAAGCTACCATCACCTAAGCTAGTTTATTTCCATTATGTTTGTAAGCATATTTCAGTATTCTAATATTAATGAAATGAAGTGTTATTTCTACAGCATTTAAGTATTAATGGTTATATGTGTAATTTGTTGCATTCATGTTTAACTTCGGATCACATGAGTAAATACTTATTTGAATAATCTTCTGAAGAGTTTTCATTGTCTGACTCTGGTGCTGACCTATCCTCTTTGGAGTAGAGCCTCCTTTTCTTATAGAACTTCTTCTTTTTATGTTCTTGAGATTTGTTTCTAAATTTTTTATCATCTTCATTTTTTGTCCTTTCTTTGTAAGGGCACGTGGACAAAAAATGTCCAACGCTTCCACAGTCAAAGCATTTAAAGGAAAATTTACCTTTATATTTTCTTGAGCCACACTTTAGTTTCCTGGAAAATTGAGCCAACTCCTTATCAGATTCACAACTAGAGAAATATTGATGATCTTTGTGCTCCTTGACCTTATTGGACACTTTGAACACTGCCTCCTTTGGTTCAGACTTCTCTGTTCCTACTTTCATCTCATAAGTTGTGAGAGTATGGCAAGCAACTGATCCATCTTGAGATTATTTAAATCAACCATTTCTTCAATGACAAATAATTTGGCATTAAATATCATGGGTAGATATCTTAAGACCTCTTGAACAATCATACCTTCCTTGACTTCTTCACCAAGTCCTCTAATAATATTGGTTAGTTCATCAACTTTGAGGAAATATTCCACTATGCTTTATTCTTCACTCATTTTTAAGATTTCAAACTTCATTCTAAAGGTTTGAAGTTTGGCCTACTTTACTTTATCATCTCCTTCATGACTTTTATTGATCTTCACCCACACTTCCTTGGAAGGTTTATAGTGCATAACCTCTATGAGTTCAGATTGACTAAGGCCAAAGAGAATGGAATTCTTGGCTTTAGCATTATTTCCATACAATTTATTACCATCTACATCAGTGGGAGGGACATCAAGGACATCATAATCTACTAGTACATAGATCCAAACATCTACTCCTAGGGACATAAGATAATATTCCATCCTAACTTTCCAAAAGGCATAGTTTGTCCCATCAAAGATTGATACTTTCTTGAGTAAGCATCTTGACTCTCCTTCCTAGACATAATTCCTTATGGATCTACCTTCTAGTGGTTAGACTATTCCTGAAGGAACTTGGCTCTGATACCAATTGTTGGAATAAGGAATTACTGAGAGTGGGGTGCATCAATAATTGTGAGGTCACTTTAAAATTTTAAGTATAAGTCTTTGATTATTTTCACTATGATTAGTTAATTGTGAGAGCTTTCATATACAATACAAATGAAAAACCAGATAAGGCATTCACATGTACATGCAATCCATCACATGAATAGCATACACATATTGACACAGGTATTTTTATATGGAAACCCAAAGGGAAAAAACCACCAATATATTTGTTGTTATGATGTAAATTAAGCACTTACTTAATTACATCAATTTTTTGTGAGCACCCATTCACAGAAGGAACCAACCCTCTTAAGATAATAAGCCACTACTTTCAAAGAGGCACCCACCTATTAAGAATGCAGGCCACTACCTACTCTAGCCATTGTTCTACTTTTCATATAATTTTGAAACTGAAAACAAAGGTGAATACAGATATATATATATATATATATTATATATATATATATATATATAATAGATATGATCTGATCCAATATCAGTTCCCTTCCTTCAGCTCACTAGTTCTCATTCGAACCATGATGTCTGTTTCTCACCCAAATCAAGTCTCTACCATATGAGACACCTTTACTCAGTGATACTTAGCTCCGTCATACACACACAGCATTGCACTCTTTCTCACTCAACAATTCTGCATTCCCCCACTTTGCATAACTTCTCTCCACAGTTTTATTCCTCTCCTTCGCTGTGATCGATGTTGTCTCTGCAACACAGTGCCTGGAAGTGTACTTATGCATGGCTCTCCATGATGTTGTTCCATTAGAGTCCAAGACCACTATAATTGCATTAATCACTAAGAATGGGATCCAACTGTAGTTGTATTATAATTAATGCAAAGAATGAACCCAAAACAACAAGGTTATTTTAAGTCATTATAGCTTGTGTTCTTAGTCATTCCAACTAATTTGATGCAGTGGATGGGCATCTGAAGTCAATAATTTAGGTAGGATTAGTTCACTCAATCTTTGTGGTTCTTTAGAAAGGCTCACTTTGTGCTTGACTATGATCAAGTGTGTACTCTTTAAAATCTCTCCATTCTCCTGTTACATCCTAGCACCTAGCCATTGTAACTGTATTAAATTTGAGAATGAGCTCTAGCAATTCCCCCAAGCTAAGAATTAATTCTCAGTCCACCTGCATAGTCAAATATATCCTCCATTTAAATTGTTCATGTACAAACAACATTGATTTATTGAGTTCAGTCTAATCTCCGTTACTCTCATTAATCTCTCTGTGGCTTGAGGATAACTTTAGGTTTGACTGTCCCAAAAAACATTAATATGCGATAGATTGAGGTCCTCATTTCCTTGTATCGTAGTTTTCTTATAGAAAACATTTTGTTCAATGTAAAAGCCTTCAAGTATTTAACACATAGAAACACTACATAACCATGTCTTGTGCACGCCTTCCAATGTAGGTCAGGAGGTCGGGAGTCGGCCCCACTCTATTTGATTATGTGCTTGCATTTTCCTTGACCCTCGACTTTCTTATAGGCCTGACTTAAAGCCTTTTCCACTACTTTGGGCCCATTTGATCAATTTCATTGTTGAAGACCAAATAGACTGGAAAACACTTCACAAAACAACCCCTTGGTTCGAACTCCAAGGATCTTCCACATCATCAGCTTACGTCATGCTAACATCATTTGGGCCACATGGCACCTTATGTATGGTGACATGTGTCACCCAAATTTGTCCCATTAGGCCACCCAAGAATGTTGAATATTCCTACCACGTTTCCTGAGTATTGTCATGTCACACTGACATCCTCTGCCATGATGCCTGTAATAGGTCCCACATAGGTTGGGGATTGGGAGTCCAGGTGTTCTCCTACCAATTCTTTTGTGTGACCCTAACCTCTGACTAGGCCCAAATTCTGACTTAGAGATGGTCCCATACAAGTTGGGGGTCAGGGGGTCGAGATGTTCTCTTGCCAGCTATAATACACAGTCCCAACCTCCTACTTGGCCCAACTTTAGACTAGGCCCAACTTGGTTCAAAATCTGCCTAAGCCCTAAGGAATGAACTTCTCTATCTGCAAAATTCAACTACTTGTAACTCCTGCACCATAAGGAATTTTTTGGACTTCAACATACCATTGGAAATCTCTTCCAGAACCCTATATGATGAAGTTGTTTCCAGATATTATGAGATGGTCTCCTAAGACATAATATCCTCCAAAATTTGGGACTTCCAACCATCATACTCATCTTTTTATGGATTCTACACTAAGCATGCTACTATGATAATTCTCTACGAAACACTGCAAGAACAATTGGAATCCCCCTGAAAAACATGCTCACATCAATGCTAACATCTATTGCTTCTAACCTCAATGCTAGTTTGATTGACATCAATTCCAAAATACCAAGTGCCACCAACAATAAAACAATGCCAATTGTCCAACAAAGTACCAAAAACACTTTCCTTGGAGTTCATTTCTACCTACAAGGAGTAAACAAGTAGTTGGTTGTTGTTAGTGGAAAATGTAAATAACAAAGCACTGAAATAATTGAAGCAATGCATACATAAACTAAAAACTATGCTAGATAACACAAAGAACAGAACTAAATGAAGAAAACAAGTCTATTTGTTTTAGGAAAAGGGCTCCCTATATTGACTTTTGAAAGTAGAATAGATACAATAGATGAATTTCAAACACTTGGAGAGAATTGTATGAGAAATGGTGCTCAGAATCATCAACAAGGAATTTTGTTTCTTCAATATCCTTGCAAGCTTCCTCTCTCTCTCAAAGAAGTATGAAGACTCTCTTAATGGTGAAATACTCTTCTCAATGAAACGCTAGATTGTTGTGCCACAATTTTTCCAGCATAACAATGCTTTACTTCTTCTTGCTTTTGGTCTTCCAATGGCTAGTTTATATAGAATTTTGAACTTCTCTTCCCTCCCTTAGTTCATTAATGAGAAAATGACCTATTTGTAGGATAAGAGGATCCATTGGGTGTTTCATATCTCCAAGTTGACTCGAAATCGATTGTCCTTGGGTGGTACATGTCAGGGAATCCCAATTCCAAGTGTGTGAAGTGGTCTTGAACTGTTGATTCATACTTTTGTTGGACCGCACGACTATCAAAGAAAAAGCCATGTAGTTGCTAATTTATGCCTTTGGATGGCCTGTGCGGGTAGAATTTTTGACTTAAACCTTTGGAAAACCTTTTATTTTTGTATTTCATGATGTTTTCATCTAGAAAGTTTTCACTTGTATGTTCTTCTGGACGAATCTGGTGTCATCCCGATTGTATAGATGTGTGTGCGATTTTTCTCTATTAACACACTTTTCGCAATTATGTGTCCTAAGGGAGTACCTTCTGACACACCCAAGATGCTATTTTTTAGATTCAAAGGAATCCCATACTTATGACATCACTCAAATATCTACTTCAGATGACGTATATAGTCTAATCCTTTCTTTGAAAATACAGTTACATCATCCAAATAGACTACTACACTTTTTGCAATTAAGCCATGGAATGTGATGTCCATAGGCCTTTGAAAAGTGGCGTTGACATTAATAAGTCCGAATGACATGCTCTTATATGAAAAAATTTCCCCACTTTATCCTAAATGTGGCATTTTGATGATTTGATTCTGTTACTAGCACTTGATTATATCTAGAGAACTCATCTAGCAGCGAGAACATATCCGACCTAGATAATGTTTAGAGTATTTGTTCCATAGATAGAACTGGGTACTTATTCTTATCTAATGCCCAATTGAGGTTATAGAAATCGACACAGTTGTATCTCACCGGATTTGTTTCTCACAGGGACCAAGTTGGAAACCCATGTAGAATGTCTTACTATGAAAATGATCTGAGCATCCGACACTGTCCTTAACTCCTTTTGGACTAGGGGTTCAAGCGTTGAATGAATTTTCCTTAGCTTTTTTTGAAAGGACTTTTCCCCTTATTTATTCGGAATTACATATTGAACAATACATGTATCAAATGTCTTTAAATAATCATATGTCCATGCAAACACATCATGGTACTACTTGAAAAGATGAATAAATATATGTTTTTCTTGTGGAGAGCAACATGTACCGAGGTTTACATATTTTGGATTATCATGTGTTCCAAAATTGACTTGTTCATATGATAACTTTGAACTTTGAGTCTTAGTGTTAACCGATACTCTGAAATTATTTTGCAAGTCATGAATTTTTTCAAGAGACACCAAACCTTTAGGAATATTATTTCCTTTTGATGTTTCAGTTGTTCCCTGCAAAGCCTTATCATGCTTATCTTATTCAATAGCCACATCTTTAAACACACCCGTATTGGCCATAAAATGCAGTATCTGTTGGTCATCATTAAAAGCACGAAAGTTAGTTAGGTTATCTGGCATAGATGGTTTATAAATAATATATATAGAAAAACCATCTCGTAAAGGTGACATCCTAGCAACTGCATTAGCTAATGTATATGCGGTGACATTTCTAACTCTAGGAACATAAATAATATTAAATGATTTAAAATGAGAAATAAGTCACCATACCTCTTCCTGGTAATTCATCAAATTTTGTGATACACAATGGATAATGTTCTATACCTAATGGGTGACAATATATGAATCACCAATTACCTTAGGCACCTCAACCTTGAGGTCAATTTATTTCTTTAATCCCAAAACGAGTGCTTTGTATTCAACGAGATTGTTTGTGCTCTCAAAATCCAAGCAACATGATAAAATATATCTTTTGTTATGTGGGCCTATAGAACACAACCAGCTAAGGAGCCATCCCGAGTCTTAAAACCATCGAAATAATAAGTCAAATTAGTAGCTACTAAGCTAGCTCCTACATTACTTCTACTATGTACATCTATATTACAAGCTTAATTTGCACCAATTGGACTACGGGGAAGGAGCTCCAACTGTGTATCTGATGGTATGGGTGAAGGTTGCGCTTGATAACACCCATGATCAATCTCTAGAAAACAATTTCCAAAAATAATGTCAACAAAGCCGAATGGTTTATTATGTCCTTCA
Organism: Pinus taeda; assembly: GCA_000404065.3. NCBI lineage: Eukaryota > Viridiplantae > Streptophyta > Pinopsida > Pinales > Pinaceae > Pinus > Pinus taeda. The sequence goes on from APFE031648098.1 coordinate 85,623, forward strand.
AATGGTGTCACATTTTTATTCATATAAGGCTCACTTTCTACTCAAATATGGTTGTTTTTTCCCTTAAATGGAAGCCATAATGTGTCTCCTCAATTGAGAAATATTCTTCTAGCTTATTGGACCAATCTTTACTCAAGAGTAAACCATAGGCTTCGGGAATGTCCACAATAACAATATTGATGCATTGGTGAACTCTATGGTTTGATGATAAGTAAATGATAACATTGTTGAGTTCACCAATTGTCTAGACCAGTGATTTGTCCAACTCTATGATTCATGGATTGGTTTTATCCCATTTAGAGTTAATTTTATTGGCTACAAATAAAGACATTACATTTGCGGATGCACTAGAATAAACCAAAAAATTATGGACATTATAATTAAAGATTTCAAACATTAAGAGAAAAGGGGGGTAGAGAGTGTTAGTATTTAAATTTACAGCATTAACTAACAATTCAAAAATACCAAGAGACGTACTGGACAAAACTTGAGAAGCAAAGGCTTTTTCACCTGATGGGGGCTGGAATAAAAATTCTTGGACAATCAACTCATGTTGGCCTACTATCTTAGTGAGCTCAAAAATTGAAATTTTGGCACATGCTCTCTTCACATCTTCAATGATGTTATAATCAATACTTTGATTTCTAACATGCAGTGTTGAAGTATCTAGAAGTGTAACTTCGTCAAAAACCTTCCGAGTGATGGGCTTGATCTTATTGCTCATGGAGGTGTTCTTAGAAGTTGGAGCACTTACAAACATGTTCTGCATATTCTAGGTTGATTTGGTGGTAGAATATTTATTAACAATTGTTTCTTCAAGTAATATTTGGATACCGGTCCTTTGCTCCTCAGTTTATATCGCCTAGTTGTAGACTGAGGAGGAGCTTCACTTACTGGTAGTTCCTCAACACTTTTATTATCAACGTTAAATATGACATCGACATTATTGATTGTCCCGCACTTGTATTTTCCTCAGTTGCAGTAGGTTCATGTGTTTCTTCAATCTACTCAGACTGCTCATCTTCTAATAAGGTATCAACGACGTGAGCTTACATAACATTCATATTGCAATTCCATTGTGGACATGCATTATCTAAATGCCTCTCTTGATGCAAGGTGCAATAGTTGTCCATGTTGGGTGTGGATCCTGATTATCTTCTTGATTTTTTAGAGATTTTTTGTTTCAAACACGTTGGATCCATGTTCCTAATGGGGTGGAAACGCCACCCATTTAATCGTCGTTAGGGGGTACGGGGGGGTGATGACGACTTTTATGAGCCCCCCACTAGCGGGGATTTGGGGGTAGTGCTCCTAAAGCTAAAAATAGATGAAAATTTACCTTGTAAAATATTGTAATTTCGTAGTCAATTTGGGTCATTCATTAGGAAGATGATTTGACGATAGAAGTTATGTTAATTTAGGGTTTTTTCCCTAGAAGGAAACCTTTGGTTTATATGAGAGAATTGTATTGCGACTATGTATTATTATTATGAGTGAGAGAGAGAGAGGAGGCTATGTGAGAGCGAAGAGGAAATTGCAACATTTCTGTTGTAGGTTGCATCTCTTCATTTTGTTAGATAATATAAAAGGAAGGGATGGATATTTCTTCATGGACATAGCCCAAATTGAGTGAACTATTTATATTTGTGTCTCTCTTGTTTTATGTATTTCTATATTTTTATTTTCACAATATTCGATGTATTTCATTGCTCCATCAAATAATTTCTAACAATTGGTATCAAAGATGAAGGTTTATTTGGTTGATAAACTCGCAGGAGAGAAGGGTTCCTGGTTTGAGTGAGAGTAATGGCAAAAGATGGTAGGTTTAGGGTCGAGAAATTTAATGCAAATAACTACCATATATGGAATATTATCTGTACCAAAAATATATGTACCCACCCTTGAGTGGAAAATCAAAGAAGTCAACGAGTATGATAGACGCAGAATGGGATATTCTCGATAGAAAGACACTAGGAACAATACGATTGTGTCTGGAAATTTTGGTGGCATTCAAAATTTCAAAGGAAACGACAATAGAAGGTTTAATGATGACATTGGCCAAACTATATGAAAAAACCTTGGCCTCAAATAAGGTATTTATTATGAAGCATCTATTTAATATGAAGATGTTAGAAGGTGGATTTGTTGTTGATCATTTAAATGAATTTAACACGGTTACCAGCCAGTTAAGTTCTATATGGGTAAATTTTGATGATGAAATTAGGGCTCTATTATTTTTGTTCTCATTTCCAGAAATTTGGAATGACCTAATTGTGTCTATTGTAACTCTCTCTTTGGATCTAGTACTTTAAATTTTGATGACGTTGTTGGTAAGACATTAGGTAATGCTTTGACTATAGAGACTAGGGGAAGAAAAATGGAAAGAGGAAGAAGCCCAAGAAATAGAATTAAGTCAATAAAAGGAAAATCAAAATCCAAATCAAAGATAGTGTGCTAGAAATGTGGGAAGAAAGGACACTTGAAGAAAGACTGGAAATCTTGGAAGGGAAAAGAAGGACATGGACAACAAGAGAACAATCATGAAGCAAATGTGACAAGTGATGTGTTGCAATATGATTTTATTATTTAATTAGAGAATATTATTGATGTTTAGGTGGTAGATTCAGGGTCCTCATTCCATGCCACACCTAATAGGAACATTTTCATGACTACGTTCAAGGAGATTTTAGACAAGTTCGTCTGGGTGATGATAAACCGTGTAAAATCTTTGGAATGGTAAGGCTTTATAAAGAAACATAACGGAAACCAATGGATATTGAAGAAGGTAAGGCATGTTCCAAATCTAAAGAAAAATCTAATTTCAATAGGGCAGTTGGGAGGTGAAGTTTGTGTAACTACTTTTGTAGACAAAACCTGGAAGGTCACTAAATAAGCCCTCGTAGTGTAAAAATGAGAAAAGGTTTGTACATTGTATTTATGCAATTGTATTTATAATTTTGTTAATGCTTTAACCTCCACAAGAGAATATACGACACTCTGACATCATAGGCTCGAGAACATGAGTGAGAAGGGGATGCAGATTCTTCACTCAAGAACCTTATTGCCAGGTTTGAAGCATGTTAATTTGGATTTTTGTGAAAATTGTGTTTATGGAAAACAAAAGAGAGTCCTATTTATCAGAGTTGGGAAGGAAAAGAAGAGCAAAAAATTAGATATTTTTCATACAGATGTATGGGGACCTGCTCAAGGATCATCTCTCCATGGATTTTGTTAGTGTCAGTCTTTACAGCCTTCCTCCAGTGATCAAATATGCTCTTACAAAGTGATTTTGAAGTGTCAAGGTCAAATTTTGTCATTTCAA
>APFE031648098.1:90924-102458 GCA_000404065.3 Pinus taeda
TTCTTGTAAGTTTGTTTATGTATTCCACATCTCTCTTTTGCTTCTATTTTGGACAGATGAAGTGGTAAAGTTTTGAATACATGCTTTGACATGCTCAGCTTTTTAGTTTGTTCAAAATTTATGTTTTCTGCTATCTAGAGAGGATTCAAATGGTTGTTTGCCCTCTTTAGCTCCTTCTCTATCATCCCTGATCATCCATCTCAAATTAAGGCATCAGCGCTCACTCCTACCTTGCCCCAAAGATCCCCTTGCAAAAACTGTGCTCAATCCCCGCACCCTGAATTGCACTCCTTCCAATTGCCACCAAAAAACCCAAAAACTTTAAATCAATCCCCCTTATCAGTTTACTAGCCTAAAATCCTTGTTCCTAATTGGTCAACTCATCCTATTGACAAAATCCATCGAGTTTGACCCGAGAGAGCCTTCTCATACCTCGTAGGGCTAGCTACGAGGTGAAATGGTTTGATGTAGCCTTGAGAGTTTGTCTATCTCAGCCTAGGTGAATTCCAAGCGCTAACAGATTTCACTATTATGTTACTTTTATTGACAATGTAACTAGGAAAACCTAGATTTATTGTATTCGAAATAAATATGACGTATTTGATACTTTCAATAAATAGAAAACTTCGGTTGAGAATAAGACAAGAAAGAAGTTGAGGTATCTTAGATCAGATAATGGAGGTGAATACTGTAGCAAAGAGTTTGATATTACTGTTCAAAGCATGGAATTCAAAAAGAGAAGATAGTTCGAGGAAAACCACAAGAAAATGGTGTGTCAGAAAGGATGAACAAGACAATCATGGAGAGTGCAAGGTGCATGAGATTGCATGCAGGGTTTCCCTTACAATTTTGGGTAGATACTGTAGATACTATTGTTTATCTAATAAGCAGAGGTCCTTCAAGTTCCTTAGAGGGTGGTATTCCAGAGGAGGCATGGACATGAAAAAAAGTAAACTACTCATTTTTAAAGACTTTCGATTGTTAAGCCTTTGTCCATATCAATATAGAAAATAGAACAAAGCTTGAGGCATAATCAGATAAATGTACCTTTATTGGATATGGTGTAAATGATTTTGGTTATCACTTATATGATTATGAAAATCACAAAATAATTAGGAGCAGAAATGTCATATTCATTAAAAATGTCTTGTATAAGGATCATATGCAGGGAAGGAAACAAGAAAAAGAATACAAAGTGCTTGATGAGATCATAAAAAAAGTAAAGATGCCTGAAAATCATAATGATCAGCAGCCATAACAACAACAACAACAAACACCTGAAAGTGGTGTTAGAATATCTTTCAGGATAAGTAGACCCCCTAAATGATACTCTCCTTCATTATATTATGCACTTTTCACTGATTCTAGTGAATCAAAAAGATATGAAGAAGAAATGCAAGTAGAAATTAGGAAGAAGTGGGAGAAATCCATAGAAGAAGAGATAGACTCCTTGATGTATAACCAAACTTGGGACGTAGTCAAGTTACCTGCAGATAAAACGACATTACAAAATAAATTGGTTTATAGGTTGAAGGAAGAAGATGGAGGCAAACATAGGTATAACGATAGACTTGTGGATAAGGGGTTTGAACAAAAGAAAGGTATATACTTTGATGAAAGTTTTTCTCCTGTTGTTAAAATGACTTCGATCATAACTATTTTAATTCTCGTGGCAACAAAATATTTGCATCTTGAGCAATTAGATGTAAAGACAACCTTTCTCTATGAGGATTTGGAGGAAGAAGTATATATGCAACAACCACAAGGGTATGAGGACAAAAGGAAGGAGAAATTATTCTACAAATTGAAGAAGAGCTTGTATGGCTTGAAACAGGCTCCAAGGTAGTGGTATCTAAAATTTGACAAGTTTATGTCTGAATAATATTATAATAGATGTCAATCTAACCATTGCATTTATTTTAAAAATAAAAAATGATGGAAACAATATTATATTGTTATTATATGTAGATGAAATGATTGTTGCAGGGTAGAACATGCATGAAATAAATTTTCTCAAAGGAAAATTGACAAATTCATTTTCAAAGAAGGATTTGGGTGTTGCAAAACAAATCCTTGGTATAATAATAACTAGAGATATAGGAAAAATCACAAATTAACAGTGTATCAGAGTGAGTACATAGAAAAGGTGTTGGAAATATTCAATATGTAGAATGAAAAACTGGTTAGTACACCTTTGTCTAGACATTTCAAACAAGTAAGGAGATATGTCCCAATAATCAAGAAGAGATCGATTATATGTGTAAAGTTCCATATGCATCAACAATTCGAACCTTAATGTATGCAATGGTCTTCACAAGGCCTGATATTTCACATGCAGTGGGAGTTGTAAGAAGGTATATGAATAATCTAGAAAAAGAGCATTGGATGGCAGTGAAGTGGATTCTCAGGTATTTGAGAGGTACCAAAAATCAAGCATTATGCTTTGGTGGTTCAAAGATTTCTCTTCAGGGATATGTTGATGCATATATGGTAGGTGAAAGAGATAACAGGAGGACCAGCACAGAGCATGTGTTTCATGTAAGTGGAACAACTTTTAGTTGGGTTTCAAAATTGCAAAACATTGTTGCACTTTCAACAATGGAAGCAGAGTATGTTGTTGCTACAGAGGATAATAAAGAAATGGTTTGGTTACAAAGGTTTCTGGATGAATTGGGAAAGAAGCAAGAGATGAGAAAGTTATACAGTGACAACCAGAGTGCCATTCATATTGAAAGGAACTCAATATTCCATTCCAAGGCTAAACATATACAACTAAAGTACCATTTCATACGGTCGGTGTTGGAAGATGGACAATTGAAGCTGGAAAATACACGCACTAGCCATAATCCTGTAGATATGTTAACATAAGTTGTAACTAGGGAGAAACTGAGATTCTCCTTAGCTTCAATCAGTCTTCAAGTATGATGGTGAATATGAGAAACAACCAGGTCCAAGTGGAGTCATTTTCCAACAAGTTAAGCAACGTTGGAGTTTATATAATTAGTCTCCAAGTGGGAGATTGTTGGGTGTGGAGCCTGATTATCTTCCTGATTTTTCAGAGGTTTTTTGGCTTAGCCACATTAGGTCCCTATTCCTAACGGAAAATCTGCTTGTTTAATCACCGTCACGAGGGTCCAAGGGCGGCGACGACGAATTTTATGAGACCCCTTGAAGTTAAAAATAGATGGAAATTTTCCTTGTAAAATATTGTAATTTTGTAGTCAATCTGGGCCATTCATTAGGCGAATGATCTCACAGTAGAAGTTATGTTAATTCAGGGATTTTTTTCCCTAGAAGGAAACTTTCCATTTATATGAGGGAATTGTATTGCGGATGTGTATTATTATTCTGAGCGAGAGAGAGAGGAGGCTATGTGAGAGAGAAGAGGAAATTACAATGGATCTGCTATAGGTTGTATCTCTTCATTTTGCTGGATAATATAAAAGGAAGGACTGGATGTTTTTCCATGGACGTAGCCCAAATTGGGTGAACCACGTATATATGTGTATCTCTTTTTTTATGCCTTTATGCATTCTTGTTTCCGCAATATTTTATGTATTCCATTGCTCCATTAATTAATTTCTAATAGTTCATGCCTAAACTTTCAACTCTAAACACAACATTTGAGCTCTGTTCAAATTTGGCAAGTTGATTGTTGTTATTTATCTTAAGAAAAAAGGCTCGAAAGTCTTACTATTGGTGGATGCCTTTCTTGAATTTATCTTCAATTCATATACTTCATTAGTAAGAAAGTTTTCAAGACTTGGCCAAGCTTTCCATGTTGAAAGAATCCTTTTCCTTATTTTTGGTTGAAGAGGCCTAGGTTTTCTTACCCACATCCTTGGAGTCTTTAAAATCAACAGAGCCTCCAATGACTCCAATAGAACGCAGATCCTTTTCAACAACAAGAGTTTCTGCAAAATTTAAATCCAATATATCCTTTGTTGCTCTCTTGACAAACACAAAGATATTGGTAGGAAAGGCAACTCTGTAATAGTCTTTAGTGAAGTCATCATATGTTTGCACATCTATAAGAAACTTATTCAATAGACAAGTAAATATTTGATTTAAATCCTTTACTTTCGCTTTCTCCCATATTGAGGTTCCCTATTTCTCGTAACATCATGGCGAGAGTTTTATCATCCACAAACTTCTCTAAAAATAGCTTCTTAAACTCCCTCCAATTGTGAATAGAATTTAGAGGAAGATTGTGATACCATACAAATGCTCTACCTTCTAAAGTGTATGGAAACATCTACAAGAAAAGTTATCAAATCGTACCTCAAGCATTCATAAATGAATGTATAATTCATCAATATGATCTTCAACTTTTTTCTTCTTATCAGGATCAAACTTTGATAACAACGTTTCCAGATGTTTAGGCATGCAATGAATATTATCTAGAAGAGCAAGTGGCCCTTGGGCCATCCAATCGAAGTTTTGATAAACCATGTCTTCTCCTCCCTCCTCCTCCTTCTCTGAATCTAAAGAGTCCTAATGTGCTCAACTTGGAGGCCTGAGTCACAAAGAAGGGTGAAAGGTGCAGTGTCAAGGCTCAAGGATACTTGATTGGACATTGTTAGTGCATTGTGCCCTCAACTGGTAGAAAGGATTGGAAGAGGGCATAGTTTAGGAGAAAAAGGAGGGTTTGATGCTTGAGGGTGTGTTATGTGCCAGGATTGGGCGCAGGGCGTAGTCTTAAGAAACAAGAAGGATTTGAATAAGCCTTGAGAGTGTGTAGTGCACTCTCCCAGGCTTAGTGGACAAGCTTTGTGAAAACCGAAATTTGTCTAAGTCTGGAAGGTAAGGCGTGGGAAAACACAATGGGTTTAGAGTAAAAAAAAAGTGCATTATGGATGTTCTTGATGACATGACGACACGTAGGAAATAACAAGAACACTTGAAACATTTAAAACAACATGAAATTACACTTGGTGACGAAAAGTGGCACTTTATACGACTGTAGATAGGCTCCAAAATTTGAGTGTAGAAAAATTTTGGAGGGTGTTGTAGCAGTGACAACAGAACCTCTGTGATTGGTCATTACTATGTTTGACGTGGATGGTTTGATGTGGCTTCAAACCTTGGTGATCATTCATAACACTGCTTAAAGTGGATGCTCGAACATGGCTTGGAACCTCTATGATTGGTCGTAGCTCTATTTCACATGAATGGTTTGACGTGGCTTAGAACCTCTATGATTGGTCATAACTATGCTTGACATGGATCGTTTGACATGGCTTGGAACCTTTGTGATTGGTCATATCTCTATTTGATGTGGATATTTTGAATTTGGCCCCGAACCTTTGTGATTGATCATAGCTCTATTTGACGTGGCTTGGAACCTTTGTGATTGCTCGCAACTCTATTTAACATGGATGGTTTGACATGGCTTGGAACCTCCATGATTGGTCACATCTCTATTTGACATGGATGGTTTGATGTGGCTTGAAACCTTGGCCATCGATGATTTAAGTTATAACACTCTGATACCTAGCCAAGGAATATAGTAGCAGAGTTGGTTTGGTGATAACCTAACCCTCGTGAGGTTGAGGGTTCAAGCTAGGCGGCATGAATATTTTTGTACTTTTTATTTGCATCAAAGAAAAGCCAAAATGTTGAAAATCTAGGTAATCAACAATGGGAATTCTCTAGAATGCTTGACAGAATATGACAAATTTTTAGAATGCGTGTTCGTTTGTGCTATTTTGTCGAACCTTTAATTTAGTTTTTTATTTTATATAGTTTTATGAATAATTATGAAGCCAAACTTTATTCTAGAAGAAGCATCATGATAAAGGTTCAAATGTGAACATTTTTGAAGGAACGAAAAGCCTTAATGATATATTTTTGATGTCCATAATAAATTTTATGTGTTTTGGGGGCTTATGAGCGGGCTGTAGTGAGTGTTGTGGATATGACTAGAACAAGTTTCAAGAAGAGTTTTATGTGACCATATTGATGAACATGTTGTAATAGGGTATGAACATGATATGATAGGTTGATGGAAACATTTTTGCAATAGAAACATGATTAGTTTTGAAGACCTATATTGCTCTAAGAGCATTTTGAAATATTATTCCAAAGTGGTCCACATGAAGTTGGAGAAGGAGGTGGGTACCTCCACTGAGGTTGGTGCATCAATCAAACTGAATCCTGAAAAAAAGTCAAATCTTGCACATTTTCAAGGTTGGTGCCTCAATCAGTTTGTAGCCTATTGCAATTAGTTTCTTAAACAACTTGGGGTGGGTGCCTCTAATAGGTCAATTCCTAAAAATATATGTAAATGAATTGAAGAAGAAGAAGAAAAAAATAATTTTCGATTTTCTCCCGCAAGGGTTTCCCTGTAAAAGCTTGTTTCCTCTTCTTGATACATGGTTTCGTTTATTATTATGATGCAAATTGTTATAGTGCATTACTACAAGGTTATTGATTGATGAAATGTTTTGAAATGATAATTTTCCTATTACATTGATTCATCCCCCTTCACCCCGCCCCCTCCGCAAGTGTGGTCTTTGGTCTAACATGACATTCTCAGTGGAATGGTCTTCTAGGCGTGTTGTTAGTTTCTAGAGTGTGTGGACATGGTTAGTATTTGGCAGTAGAAGATATAGTAATGTCTGAGCTATTGTGCATATCCATGTTCAAGAATTAAACCCTTGTGAATTTAGGTGAAATCCCTATGAACTATGTGAGGCCACTGGACTGTGTTCTAAGCCTATGTGGTCAGAGGGAGGTTACTTGGAAGATTAAATCATTGTGGTGCTTGCTGAGCAATTGAAAAACCACCTAGGTAGTGGAATTAGGACCCCTATGGTGCTTGCTATGAAAATACCACTGATAAACCACTTGGACATTTGATTATAACTCATAATACTGAGCAATACCCTATTCGAACCTTAGGTGAATCTCTGTCAATGGAATCAAAGGAAAGAGTGTGTCACTGGGTTGTTTACTAGGAACAACTCATAAATCACATTGTGGGAATTTTGAGGTAAAAAATGGGCCTCAAAATAATGTACTAGAAAAATAAACTATAAAAGAACCATTAGGATTCAAGATTATGTCATCCCTAAGGGTAAATATTTGGAGGAAAAAAAAAAAAAAAAAAAAAAAAAAAAAAAAAACTATTTTTTATTGTATTTTCGGCTTATCTCCTTATAGGTTTACTCAAATGTCAAGTGTATACACCTGTTGGATGCAAAATTAAATTCCAAATCCAATGAGTACCCACTCTGCATACTTCTGAGGATATGCACATAAAAACAAAAAAACAAAAATATATGAAAAGAGCATGTTGAACACACTTTTTCATGTATTTTCAATTTTTTTGATACACATATTCTTAGAAGTATGTTGATTGGGTACTCATTGGATTTGGAATTTAATTATGTGTCCAACAGGTGTATACACTTGACATTTGAGTAAATCTATAAGGATATAAGCCAAAAATACAATAAAAAATGTAGTTTCCTTTCTTTTTCTTTAAAAATTTATAATTCTTATTTACTCTATTTTATTATTTTAACTATTATTTTACTATTTTCCTTAGGAGAACCATTTTAGACCTCAAAATCCTCTAATTTATTGGTTTCCTTTTGTAGATACAACTGATAAACCACCTTCATGCTTATTGTTAGAGAGTATTTGATAAACCACCTAGACAGTGGGCTCCATCTTCTAAGTGTTTAACCATGCCTTTGGTGCGAATTCCCTAAGCAAGTCTTCCTTAGACATATGATGTAATACCATGTTTGTTTATGATGTAAATGTTTGTATCTTGATATTAGGTTGGTGAGCTAGAGTCACTTTCGCGGGGCTGCATGCCTATGTATTTATGTTTTTCATATTTTGGGGGGGCAATATGCCCAAGCTTATATGTCAATTTTGGTTATATGGTAGGAGGGCCAGGATTGTAATATGATGTAATTAATGTACATATTTATAAGAAATCAATATAAAATAGGCTAGCTGCGGAGCCCACTCCATGGTAAGATTATGAGGGGCATGATACTCCACAGAAACGGGGGAAACAATGTTAGTTTACAGGTTTTAGTGATGTGGACACCTAGGGTCGATGTGGCTTCAGGGTGTGCCACATGGAAGAGAGTCCATTCATTTATGGGATATATCTATCTATCTATATATATATATATATATCACTTCGATACCTAATCGAGAAATATAGTAGAACTGTTGGTTTGGCAATAGCCTAACCCTTGTGAGGTCGAGGGTTTGAGCTAGGTGCCACAATTATTTTTGTACTTATTATTTGCATCAAAGAAAAGCCAAAATATTGAAAATTTAGCAATCAACAATGGGAATTCTCTAGAATGTTTGATAGAATCTGACCAATTTGTAGAATGCTTGTTGATTTGTGTTATTCTGTCGAACCTTTAATTTAATTTTGATTTTATGTAGTTTTTTGAATCATTATGAAGCCAAAAATTATTCTGGAAGAAGCATGATGATAAAGGTTCTGTTGATAATGTTGGACCCGCCAACATGTAAGGGGATCTCCTCGGTAATAAGTCCCAATTAGACCTCAAACCATTTGGTGAAGGAGTCCCAGCAATGGGTCGTATGGTAATGCCTTGACTACAATTTCGCACAGAGGAAAGTAAGATAACTCTATTGGTAGGAAGGGTGTGACAACTGCAGTGATTCAAAGAAGGTGCATGAGGGGTTCTAACACATGGGGGTTGAGATGAGTGCACCCCTTGGAAACCTTTGATAGTGCTCAGCTTAGAAGGGAACACACAAGCAAAGATACATCACAACATGGAAGGCAAGTTAGCGAGCAATCCAAAGTGATGGTTAAACCAACAACACATTTAAGAAAGATTCATACATACTTATATAGAATAGTATATACATGCATGCGTAAGAAACCAATACATATATCATATAGAGTAAACCAGATAACATAGAATACAATACAACATATGCATGAAATGTGTTGGGTCTTATTATATAAAGAAGTGTAAGTTCCAGTCATATAATACATCCATGTCCAACCACTATTTCCAATAGTGGAATGTTACATCCACAACCGTCTACTCCTCCAAAGAGATGTACTAGCTCTGTGCGGTGGAGAAGCCAAGGCCCATTACAATATTATCCAAGCTCTCTCCAAGATAGTCTTATCGGAAACTTGGCTAACCAAAAGATTTTACAATGAGTTATGAGGTTCTCTTTATAGCAAAGGGTGGGGTGACCCTTGACATTTCCCTTTGTGACAGTTCATATACCCGCATGACACTTCATCTACTCTATGACTATTACATCCAACTATTGACACTTGAACTTCCACTTGACACGATGTTACATTACAATGCACATGTTCTCATGTGAGACAAAATGGCTTGAGTAAGCCATGCAAGGCCATGCAAGACATCACTATCACTCGGTCTATTGTGGTGAGACCAAATCTTTGACATGCTTGTGATGGTGAAGGTGGTGAGCTGATGCCAAGCTTGGTCATCTATGATGGTGTGCATGCACCCCATGGTGACATATTGCTGAAGCGAACTCTTGCCTCTGTTTCATCCGGGTGCATTGGTGTGGCTCCTTCATCCAACTCATTTGCTAGCATGCACATGGTCTTCTTGGTGCAACTGAACTGGAAACACACTTATGCATAGTGTCTGTGTTGATCTTCTAGTGTGTGTTGGTGATAATGTGCATCAACTGCCAACTATATGCTTAGCTCCAGTCGGACTTGCTTCTCATCTTTGCCTTGGTGAGTCTGCTGAATGGGTTAGATTGCATGCGTGCGCACAATGATATGCATGCTACTGAATCCCTTGCATGCGATCAACAACACTTCTCACCATGTCTGATCCATGCCAGGTGTTGGGATGGATCTATAACTTGTACAAGTGCAATTTCATCTGTGAGTGCATGGTGTGCCCCCTGCTATTCTTGTTCCTGCTGCAACCCATTCGCTTGTCTCTACAGCTCATGTTCTTCCTTGATTTGTTGCTTCAACACATGCAACTCCTTCTTCGTTCCATTCTTTGTCTTCATGCGTTTGCACCATCACCTCATAGCCTAAGTCTCTAAAGTTTCTTTCATCATCAGTGGATCTACTTGAGCTTGCAACTTTGTTCCACCTCCATGTTGTCAACAACCTTCCTCTTGCATTCGTTGCATCTGGTATGCTTCCTTCAGCTGTTGTTCATGATGATGGTCACTATGATGCTATTATCGTCATATCTTGATGTCCTTGTATATGAACAACTTGATGCTTTCATGAGTGGGCAAGCTCATAGTCACTTGATCGACTGCATCCCCAAGTGCGCTTTGAACGATATCTTCGACTCTGATCTCCTAGAAATCATTGTACTTGTGCTGCTGAGAGTTAGATGAACACCTACGATACCTGGAGACATGGAAACACTCATGGAAAGAAATATATTAGTCGAAAACCAAAATGAACTTGAGAACTAACTTGCAACATACATGTGTGACTGATCACAAAGGTTGCACAATTTCGGCCGGGAGGTCGTGAGACCAAGTGCCAAAACTATGCAAGGCACAGTCTGGGCTGTTGGGAGGTTGACTGACTACACAATGCACAGTCGATTCTGGTTGTTGACTACTGGAATTGAGCAATCTCAGCTGGCAATGGTTGCAGGCTCAGTGGCTGCATTGCGCAATTTTTTGGGCTAGTAGTCACTGTCCCTCAGAATCGCACAATGCAAGATGGAGGGTAGTCACTGGGAAGAAATGTGCATTTCCTGAGAGGAAGAAAAAGCCTTCCCTCTCAGGATTACGCAATGTTATCTTGGTGAGGTGGAGTCCGAGCTAAGGTTGTCCAAACTCGCTGACGGGCAACTGAAAATGAAAGTGAATGTAGATGCATGGTGATGCTAAGTGTAAGCATGTTATGAAACCAGCTCAAGAAAAAATAGAAAATATAGATCAATGCCTTAGAATTCAACCTCTTCAAGGGGGCAACCTCCTTTACATTACATAAATGAACAATTCTTGGATGATTCAAATGAAAAAACCTCCTTTCTATATATAGGAAGTCTAAGGAGTCACAATATAACCCAGCCGACCTAACAATAATAATATAAAGCCACAAAAATAACAATAGAGGGATTCTATGGGGCACAGTAATAACAATATGGGGACAATAGGGGCACAACAATATTAATAAGGGGTATAACTCAATAGTAATGGGGTAATCACTAGTATTATAGGGACCCAACATGCCCCTCTCCTTCAAAAAAGTGTTGTCCTCAACGTTTGAGTAGTTCTGGATACTTCTGTATAAAATTCTCATCCTCCCATGCGGAGTCTTCAGCGGATAAGTTCTTCCACTTGATAAGATACTCTGAAATTGATCGATTTCGTAGCTGTCGAGTTCTTGTTTCTGTGACTGCTTCCGGTTCCAATATAATTTTTCCTTCCTCATCAAGTTCTGGCAATATTGTTTGAACTGGGAACTTGTCACCTATAACCTTCTTTAAACATGAAACATGGAAAACTAGGTGCAATCGAGAAGCTGCAGGAAGCTCCAATTT
>APFE031648103.1:0-65250 GCA_000404065.3 Pinus taeda
ATGCCTCAATTTATAGTGCAATGGAGGGAAGTTACTAGGTCCTCCTTCAAAGGGATAGCTCCTCCTAACAAGGGATTAACTCCTTTTCTTTTGGGATGCATGAACCACTTTGGAGCGAACAATCCACGTCAAAATTCCTTCTAGAAACACTAGAATTAACCCAAAGTGAGTTTTTTAAGATAAAAATTATGCCTTTTGACTTTCACAGGGGTACGCACCCTCCCCTTTACATACAGAGCGTATAAGTATGCAGGTACTCTGAACAAAAGGTGCGGGCCCGTAGGCACAAGTGAGAGAAAGTGCAGAACCATAGTTACATTGCTTTTTTGATGTCTTTCTCTCATTTCCAAAGCTTGTTTTGAAGAGCTAAGGTCTGAGACTTGCTTAGGAGGCTGGTATAGGTAGTGATAGACCCATACTGACTGCAAATAATCAAGGTGACGATATTTTTGTGTAACAAGGATGAAGGTCGGTTGTCGAAGATCTCTGAGAAGAAGGCAACAAGGAAAATGGTCCATAGAAAGACCATGCCTAGGTATAGAGGTGCCATACTAGAGCAATGATAAGCTTCGTGAGCCTTGAACAATCATGGAGAGTCTCAATGATATGAGAATGGCAGACAAAGAGGATTGGGCCTAGCTTGAGTAAGCAGGTGGACTAAGAATCAATTCTCAGTATGGAGAAAACAATCAGGATAATCAGAGGCCCATTCTCAAGTGAATGTAGTGGCAGAGACCAAGTTCGATTCAGACAACATATTATAGGGCTATGCCGAGGTACAACGTGTAGTGTTGACACAAGACAATGTGACAACATCAATCGAGGTGAACAATAAAGGAACAAAATCGAGGAGCTCTAAGGAGAAAAGTAGGGGAATTCAAAATTGTTGTCTAAGAGGCTAAGAGCAAAACTTTTTGAGTGAGTGCACTATTGTGAAAGGCTAAGTGAGATCCATTTTTGTGTGTAAAGGCCAAAATTTCTTAAGAAGAAAAGAAGTGACCCCGAGATCAACACTTTGTGTGCGTTAGGGCGAGAGTTTCCTGTGAGCGTTGAGACAAGGCTAAAGTGCTTGTGCTTTGTGTTAAATGTGGAAGTTACCTGAGCTGTGTGAATAAGGCTATGTGTGTGCCTTAGAGAGCAGAATTTTTAGAGATGAGCCTATGCTATGTGAAGCAAGGTCGAGAGAAGACTGTGTTCTGTGGAGAGTAGAGAGGCTGAGATCTAAGAGACTACTGATGATAAGAAGATAAGAGGGTTGTTGAAGAGTGTTACAGAGAGTTGCAAAGTGAAACAAAGTGAGTTGGGATCAAAAGATGTTATCAAGCAAAGTTGCTACCAAACTACAAATAGAAACCAGTTCTTATTTGAGTGTGGGTTGGTGCCTACAATCAGGAAGTTGGTGCTTCCATCTCTAGTGGAGCTTGAGAAGGCTTGGGGGTTGGTGCCTCCTACAAATTGGTGCTTTCATAAGTCCAAGGAGTTGCAAGTTGGTGCTTGCAACAAATCCATGAGGTCAGTGCCTCAAATGGTGATTCTGGTAAGTTGGACAGGGATCTACAAACAGAGGGAGTTAGTGGTTCTTGCTAGTTGGTGCTAGCAAACAATCAAAGGGAGTTGGTGCTTCCTGTGAGTGGGTTCTTGCAAAAACATAATGATGTAATCGAGTGGGTGCTCTTAATTTACATCAATAACAATAACAAGATTTGTGGTTTTTTCCCAAAAGGGTATCCAAGCGAAAATCCTTGTTTCTATGTGTATGATGCTTATGGTTTCTTTGCTTGTGTGTCGAGTTTATGCTACTGCCATATTATATACTATTGTTAGTTATATGGTTGGATACCAAGTTTAAATAATAAAAGTAAACTAGCATAAAGAAATAAAAATTAGCCTTAATACTGATTCACACCCCCCTGCCCCCAAGTATTATCATTGTTTCCCAACAAGCTCTACACAAAGAAATATCATATGGTTGCGGTCATTGACATTTTATTCTAAATACAATTCTTACTGAATCTGATTCTGTATCAATGTTATGATAATATTTTCTATAAATTTCCAAAAAAATGCATTGAGTTTTTCTATTATATTCAATGTTGTGTTGTTGCTTTAAATGAAATTGAACATTTGACAGTGGTTTTGCATCTTAGTCATACATCTCTTAATACTAGAATACCAGAAAAATGTCTTTAGAACTACATAGATTTCATTTGATGGAATAATTGATTAATTATGTTTCCAACACTCCCTTTCCGCCTATAGTGAAATAAATATTTGTATTAGAGTTTTGATCCTATTGAGATTGGCTTGCTAATTCTGTGTTATTTAGTTCCTCGTACAAAGCTCTCATTGTACAGATTAGTTCTAATCATGTTGACCAAAATTGTTTTTAAAGCCTATGTCTTGAATCTAAACAGGCTTTCAACTGGTTCCTATTTACAAATTGAATTGAAACAACTATTTTCCATTCAAAACTACTTTACTGCATAAATTTTATGATAATGTTTTTTATTTGCATTCAAGCACATGATTTGAAACTTTATTTTATATCTCATACTGCGTTATTGATTAAGATAAAAATTAACATTTAATAATAGTTTTGGATCTAAGACATAGATCTGTTAAGAATATAATTACCAACTACGATTCATCTGAGTTAAGATTTGATTCTGCCATTAATGAAGTTCATTTGCTAATTCTATGTTATTTGATACTGCTTGGTTCCTTTTACATAGTTTTCATTGTCCAAAGGTTACAACAAAAAACTTCACTCTACAAAAGAAGCTTTACCAGACAATAAAATTTGTTGAAAATGCAACAAGAAAATCCTAATTTAACTTTGTCCTTGAATTAAATTAGGAATTAAATTGTAATTCCACATCTCATGACAATTTGTAATAGTTAACTAAGTTAATCTTAATTAGTTGGCTTAATTAATTCGAGTTGGGAGTTTAACTATAGTCATGTAGAGTGTCTCCTACTTTTTAGGAGCCCTAGTTGAGTTTATTTTGAGTTGTAATTATTTAATTTAGTTTAACTGGGTTAAATTAAGTTAAACTAGTTCCAACTGATGGAGGAATTAGTGGGAGATACAATAGTGGGGTGTAACCTGTAGTAGTGGGGTGTAACCAACACTGGTCAAACAGTAAACTAAACATTCAATCATAATTAACTCATGCATGTCAGATCAAAGAAAGACCTAGTTGAGATTGGAGTTCAGGGACAATATACTATCAATTGTATAATCATCTGAACTATACAGGTGGTACATGAAATTAGAGGAATGCCTATGAGGATTGTGCATATGGGATAATTCCCAAGGAAATTGTGCAAGGAAATAGGAGCTTGGAAGGCAGCATAATTGGCTAAGTATTGGCTTGAGCTTGTCTGGGAAGCAGTGAGATAGATAGAGATAGTGCAGAGGTTGCTTGGGCTTGAGAAAAGCATTGTAATCTTCTTATATTTTCTGATTAATGCAATATATAAATAACAAGGTTTTTTAGCTGTGGCTTTCCCCAGAAAATTATTGTGTTATGTGTGATTGAATTCTTTCTCTTTTATGCTTCGTGATTTCATCGATCATTTATTGTTTCTATTGATGAGTAGAGTAGATTTAATTCAACGGTTTTAACATATTACAATATCCATTTTGAATCTATAAGGAAATTCTACATGGTATCAAAGTTGAAATCACTATAGAAGAGGAGAATATGATTTTGTCTTTTGCAGGAGAAATCGAATTTTCAATATCATACTTCAGAGCCAGCAAGATGTCATTCTACGGATTAAGACTCAAATATTCCCTTGAGAGTAGTTTGAACTATATTTCTTGGAAGGACATGATGGAGGCAGTGTGGGAAGACAACGTGCTTAAGGAATTCATAGACAAAGATATTCCTAAGCCAAATGATTCTTAGGATCTGGAAGAGTGGATAAAGTGTGTGGAAAAGATGAGAAGGATTATCCTAGAAGGAGTTCAAGGTCTTATTGCCTCGAACCTCCATGGTAAGGAAAATACATTTGCAATGTGGAAGGCCTTGAAAAACCTATTTCAAAACAACAATAACCACAGGAAGCTGACACTTAAGTAAAAGCTCAGAAAGATCAAGATGGAGAAGGGCAATACAATATCGAAGTACTTGACCAAGTTAATTTAATGTCGGGATGAACTTGGAAGTGTTGGTGTTATGGTTGTTGAAGATGAATTGGTGAGCCTAGCACTACTAGGCCTTCCCAAGAGCTGGCACAAATACCAATACTTAGTTAATGGGAGGGAGAAGCTACCAGAGTGGGAGTGATCATGGTCCGACTTGGTACAAGAAGAGATTAAGCTTAACATTAGAGATGGATCCTTATCCAAGCATGCTGATGAGGATAACTTTTCCTTAGCTAGAAAGTCGAAGAAAGGGAAGGGGAGGTCATCCCATTCCAAATTAGATTCTAGTCATGGCAGCAAGAAGAAGGACATGTCGAAGATTAAAAGTTTTCACTATCATGAGATGGGACACTATGCTACAAAGTTTCAACATAAGAAGGCTGATAAGAAGCCCTCATGAGGAGTGGAAGGTGAAGCTCTTGCTTCACAATTCGAAATGGATTTCACCCTCATCACTTGCATGATGACATCGGTGATGGGTAGTGTGTGGTACCTGGATAGTGGAGCCTCATCACATATGACCAAAAACAAAGATTTCTTCAGTGACTTGGAGGAGAAGGACCTATAAATTCACATAGAGATGGGAAATTATGGGAGATATAGCACGACTGACATCAACATCTTCACCTTTGAGAGGAAGTCTGGTACTCCTTTCACATTAAAATATGTCATGCATGTTCTAGGTTTTAAGAATAATTTTGTTTCAGTTGCCATGTTGGAGGAATGTAGCTATGATGTGATATTTAGCAAGGGAAATTCTTTCCTTCGTCACATAATCTTAAGATAGGTGAAGTTGATTGAGGTTCAGGTGAATAACCTCTATAAATTGGATGTAGAATATTGTGTTTCTTTGAGCACTAAATCAAAGAAGGTGCAGAGCTGAGACATCGATGAGTTGTGGCATAGAAGATTGAGTCACTTGCACCACAAAGATTTGAAGATCATGGAACAAATTTCTATAGGACTTCCCAAGGGTACACTAGAGCCGAGAGACACATGGAAAGGGTGTACATTGGGGAAGTGCACCAAAGCTTCTTTTCATGAAAAATACAATCGAGTGTAAGCGATCCTTGATAGAGTTCACTCATATGTGTGTGGACTATTCTCGACAACATCCATGACCAAGCACAAGTATTATGTAATATTTGTTGATGATTTTTATTGTAAGTGATGGGTTTTCTTCATGTAGAAGAAATATTAGACATTTGATAAATTTTTTGAATTTGAAGCACTTGTCGATAAAGATACTGGAAGGAAAGTTAAAGCTCTTAGAAGTGATAACAGTGGAGAATATGTGTCGAATGAATTCAAGAAATTATGTGCGTCAGAAGAAATTCTATGGGAGTTAATAGCATCTCATAAACCACAATAGAATGGGGTGGATGAAAGGAAGAACATAAGTATTGTGGGAGTTGCATGGGCGATGTTACATGATCAGGTCCTACCATTGCAACTGTGGGATGAAGCATGCAACATAACTTCCTATTTGTAGAACAAAAGCCATCATCAAATTCTCAGGTTGAGTACAATAGAAGAAGCTTTTTTAGGTAAGAAACCAGATGTGGCACACTTAAGAATATTTGGTTCATTAGTCTATTGTCATGTTACCAAGGATGCACAGAAAAATCTAGAGCCAACCGCTGAGTTGGGCATATTTGTGGGGTACACTAATACACCTCACAACTATCAAGTTTACCTTCCATCCAACATGATGACAATGGTTCACAGAGATGTGAAGTTCGATGAAGAGAAGGCCATGAGATGTTCCCTTGAGACAGAGCTTTAGTTACATGCATATGAGGAACTTTTAGCTCCAAAGGAGGAACCTCAGGATGATGTGGAGTAGCCACATGCAGAGGAGCAAAGAGTCGAAGCACGCACTCATGCAGAGACTTCCAGAGATGGAAGGAAGCACACTAGAGAAGCTGAAAAATTGATGCATGATGATAGAGAGGATGTGGGAGCACCCACATCACAACATAGGTAGAGGAGGTCACTAGATCGATACACTGACTACATGGCTATGATGAGTGAGAGTGTAGAGGTTGAGCCATCCTCATTCCAGGAAGCAGTGAAAAAAACAGTATGGGTTGATGCCATGGTTGAGGAGTATGACTCCTGTTAACACTCAGGTTGTCCCTAAGCTCCTGAAGGGATACGGCTGAGGTAACCACAAACCAATCTTTGGATTGCAGGTTCTAACCCACCTGCAATCAGAGAGGGCTCTCTCTTAATGATTTAACTTTATTGATGATGATTTTAGGCTAGTTATTGGGTTCAGGGGTTTTGATTGTGTTTGGGTGGGAGGGAGATGCTTTCAAGTAGAGAGGCAGTGCATAGTGTGACAAGTTTCAAACCAATGGGCATGGAGTCGTGGAGTAAGACTGCTGGTGCGTTTTCTTGGTCACAAGAGGAATATGGAACAAGGTAGCTGCACATAAAACAACCTTCAAGCTACAGAGATGGAATGAAATTTAAGAAATGAGAGGCAACTAAGAATCTCTCACTCAGCTTAACAGAGGGAAGGTGAATGAGCTCTATCTAGGGGCAGTTAAGAATCCCCGGATAACTGTCATACATGGGTGAATTAGGGCAAATATGAGCCCTGTGGAATCCATATTTATGCCTAAAACCGATGAAAACATAAAGAAACAGTAGAAATTGAGCATAAAGTGCAGTTAAACAAGTTCTAAGCTAATCTTTCTTTCTGTTGTTTAGATAATGATTTATGAATGGAAAACAGAGGTAAGAAACACTTTTTGAGTCATGTAACAGCACAAGAATTCCACAGTCACTCTTCAATCATTAAACACAGTAAACAATCCACTCTCCAAACTTGTAAGCAGTCTTTGATTATAGAAAATATCAGATATACAGTGCGAGTCTCTCCTTAAGCGAATCAACCAACCAGCCAACCCAAATACATTCTATAAGGGGATATATATACAAAAAAGGAGACAAAATATCTAGAGGATGAGTTATTAACTCATAAATTATTTCACCAACTCCTAAGGAGCGGTTGGTCAAGAAGTAAGTGCTAAAGTAAATACAAAATAACAGTTGTTCTCTTCTGTCAGAAAATGTTGACTTTTCATTTCATTTGAGTCGGCTGAGGCTATGTTTTCAAAATCCGCGCTTTTTTGGGCTTGTTGTTCCAGCCTTCTGCTTTGTCATTGATTTTGACCTGTTCCACTTGTTCATACAAGTGCTCTATCCAGCGCTTACCTTTGAACTGCAGCTGACATGGCACTTGAAAATTGAGAAAGGGACCAAAGACTGATATTACCTAGGTAAAATGGCCAGCATTGCTTGCCACCAATTTTCAGGAGGAAGTTGATGCCTTTGTATCTTGATTAGTGTCTCATCCACTTCTGTATATTTGTAATAATTAGGAGGCATCTCAAACAGGTTGTTGACTTCATGTTCTATGTAAAACAAGTTTTCCAGCTTATCATAGAGAGTCTATCCTGTAGGAGGTCCTGCTTGTGCTGAAGAACTTGATGAAGCAGTGAGCTTATTTGTGACATAATTATTGAGCCTCGTTGCATATTGGTCACGTGTCAATAACCTTCCAGCACTGGTTAATAAACTGGGCAATCCTCTAGTCTGCAGTGCTGCAAGCTTTATATCAAAATTATCTGCATCCTTTTGAATTTCCCAACATCTTGCTTCTAGAGTTTGAATAAGGCATCTTAAAGTCAGCACATTCTTGGCTGTCAGTATGGCATCTGTTCTATTCATAATCTGTAATGCTGCCAATTCTTCCCTGGTCTGATGATTTAAGAAGTTGATCATTCTGTTGGCCTACTCAGGCATGTTTCCCAATGTTGTTTTAGCTCTCTGAATTTCAAAACGGGCTTTGCCAATTAGCTCCACTTGTTCATACATGGCTTGAATTGACCTCCATTGGCTAGTGATCGACTGATTTATCTTGGCCCAAAAAATTCTTTTTATCTCCATCAGGGTGTTGTCTAAAGTTAGCTCTTTCTCTAAGGCTTTGATTTTGTCATTCAAGGCCTTAGTTTCCCTGGTTTTTTCAGCTACTGTCATTTTTTATTTGTCATATTTTTCTTCAAGATTGGCCAATTTCTCTTTGGCCTCTTTTATCTTTGTAGTCTGAAGCTCAAGCTCCTTGACAGTTTTCATCATTTCTTCCATGCTCATGCTTGTTTCAGATGTTGTTGTAGTTGCTGCTGCTGTTGTTGCTGGGGTTGCTGCTGACTGTGTAGGAGGAATAGGGACATTAGCTGGAACTGCTGGAGATGGCTGGGAGGTTGCCTCTGCTTGCTTGCTCTGGCCTACTTTTTCTAATTCTTCCTCCAGCTGGATTACTCTTTGACTCATCTTCATCAGCAAATTTAATGTATCTTCAATTTCTTTCTCTTGTATTAACTCTTCTGTTTGAGGGTGTTCAGTAGGAGATAACTTCAATCGCTTTCTCAATGCAGCAACATCCTCATCCTTTTTCTTCATAAGGGTCCTCACACCCTTAGGATCCTTAGGATCGTGTCCTAAGTCAATAATAATGTCCTCCAGTGTTTTGATTCTGTTGTCTTTAGCTGTGAAGGACATTCTTTCCAAATCTAACTAAATGTTAGTTTTCTTTAATGATTCTTTCAACTCATGAGCCAGTGTGGCCCTGTCTGCTAGAGTAGCATACACCATCTCACCAGTCTGCTTGTGTAGCTCAATTTGGTCCATGGGATGGATGTCTTTAGCCATGACCTGCAAATTTGTTCTGACATAGTCTACAGCCGTCTGAGGTTGCTGAACTTTGGGCTTGAAATGGCTGAATATCATTTTCTCTTCCTTGATGTCATATGTTGCCATCAATCTTTCCTGTTTGGCAGGTGTTGCTTTTAGGAACTGGTCATATAATTGCATTCTTAGTAGCTCATTTTGAGCTTTGATCTCTTTGAAGCTAGCTTTAGCACTAACTGGTCTCTTGCTTTGTTGTGTGGAGGAAGATACCTCCATGGCATGTTGTCTGTCTAGCTCTTGTTGGAAAGAGCTAGTAGGTGTTTGTTGGCTTCCCTCTCTGTCTTTCCTTAGGCCTTCAAGGATCTCTTCACTGATTTCCTCCTCAAATGGAGAATCAACTCTTTTCCTCTTAGGTTCAGGCTATTGTGTGGATCCACTGGCAGGTGTGGAATCTTCCCTGTCACGTTTTCTGCCTCTATCCTCATGGGCAGGAGTCTGTAAAATTGGCATTTGGGGTGCCTCTGCTTGCTGTGGAGGAGCTTGTCCTTGCGACTGCTCCTTTGAAGTAGTAAGCAGTTCTGTAGTCAGTTGTTCTATATCCATTGGCTCTTGACCTCTTGTTGTACCTGTTGTTGATGAAGATGGCGCTTGGCCGTGTTTTGCAGCTACAGCAGCTGACGTGCCCTCTCCGATTTGCTGTGGCGACTTGAATGTTACCTGCTCACAAGAGTCCAAGTCAAGAGTTTTCTCAAGGTCTTTGACAGCTTGTTCCGTAATTTCCTCCTGAGTGAATTCTTCAACCAAAGTTCCTTGTGCCCACGCATCTTGATTAGCATATTGTTCAAAGTGTGGGATTTTGCAGTGTTTATAGGGTGTCAATCTATATTTGACTCTTCTGGCATTAATAAAGCCAAGTGGGTCATAAGGGACCCACCAAAAACTCCTCTTCAACCTAAATTGATCTTTCAGTATTAGGTCAGCATCTTGCCAACCTTCCTTCATGATAAAGGGGCCTAGGCGGTCTTTAAATTTTAGGTGAGCCTTCTTCTTGGTGCTGTGAAAATGAGCCTATAGTATTCCAAGGCAAATAGCCTCATTGGTACATATCTTGGGAGCCTGTAAGGACAAAGCTCACAGCCATAAATTTTGATGACTATGTGATCCTGGTATAGATACCAATCACCTAATTTGTAGCTCTTAGATAATTGTAATATCTTCTGCATTTCATAAGTTATTCTAGGAGGAGGAGTTTTCATTAAGAGGCAGGAGACTGGATAAACAAACTGGTCAATAAATTCACAGTAAAAGTATGGCGAACGCTGGACCTGATGGAATACTGATGACCAAAAGACAACAGATCTTCTTTCTCCTTTTGAATCCAATTTCTTGATAGGACACTAGAAGCTTTCAGACTAATAATACATGAACAAATGGTAGATGTATGAGGAATATTTGAAGACTCCCTCCCTATTTAGCTTTGTGAGCTGATCATGAATTTTGTTTGCTATGAACTTGGCATAGTTATACTTGGTAGAAGGAGGCTGCCTTTGGTTGAATGAAGACAATAGAACTAGCACTGCCTCATCCACATGTTCACTTGATTTGAGGCCTAACACAAAGGATATCATGTCTACTAGTAGCTTTCCAACCTCATTAAAATGGTCATATGGGAATGGAGGTGAATCCTTAGGTTGGAAATCTACCTTCATAAATGTCTTGGCAATTCTTTCAATCTTGGGAGCAAGGAAAGAGGAGGCATCCTCTAGCAAATGGTTCATGGAGAAAGGATATAGCAGCTGTGTTTGTTTGAAATTTAACATCTGGTTGATGGAGTCAGGAGTGATATAAAAAAGTATGCTCCCAGACGGAGACTTGACAACTCTCTGTTTTGGGTCATAATTAGCAGCACATAGGTGAATAATTTCTGGAAAGATATTGACAGAAGGGAGGAAATAATGTGGCAAATTAGACTCCCATATTCCATACGTGTCAGAGTTGTTAAGGAAGCTTTTTCTTAGCTGGCAATAGGTATGCAAATGATTCCTGTCCCCAACTATATCTTGAATAAGATAATCATTGTCAGCCAGGGCCATCGCCTCAAGCTCTTTGTTAGGTGAATTCTTGGGAGCACTGTCTGGAGCTGATGGAGTGGCCATTTTGCACTTTTCTGTATTTTCACCTGGAGTAATGATTAGTGAGAGAGCATACTAAGGACAATCACCTTTGAGTATTTGCAAAGGAGCTGGAAAATGAGTTGAACTGAGGCAGTAGTCTTTACTGTTTGTAGCTTATCCTAGAAGAGGACAATTCACAGAATTCAAGTAAGCATTTCCTCTCTTTGATAATTTCACTGGGTTAATAGACTGTGTGGGTAAAATGCAGAGGAAACAGGGATGATTTTTGAGTTGAGTATGGGATTATCACAGAGGGATATGGTAACAGGGGGCACTGCTCGACCGTATGAAACTTCTGCCGGCAATGTGAACCTTTAAACCATGTTTTGATAGTGAAATTCGTAAGCGGGCGTGGGTTTACAGAGCACTCTTCAGATAGAGGGTTGATTGGAGAAATTTGGGCAACGTTTAGGTGCTTTAGTCTCTTTAATTTGGTAATTTGCAGAGTTTTATGCAAGTGAAAAAGGAGAAAAATGGTGAAAACAGGGGCAAATAGGTGATTTTGGGCAAATACCTGGTTTCAACAGCGCCGAGGGTAGACAAGCTGGTGCAATATCCAGCTACGGAGTTGAATTGTAGGCTGCAGCAGCCTGGTTGGCCAATTTCGAGCTCTGGGAGTGAAAATGGTAAAAACAGCGGACCAGAGCTTTACAAATGGAGCAGTAAAAATGAAATAAAACGGTCGTTTGCGTGCTTTTTATGCAAAAAATGACATTTTGGCGCTTTCATGGGATGACGTCATCAGCGGGTCCGGGGTACGGATGGGTGACGTGGCATCTAACAGGGCGGTGACATGGCAGTGACACGGTGGCAAGGCGCAGGCGGGAAAGGGATGAAATGGTGGTAACGTGGCAGAGCACTGGCGAGACGGAGATGACGTAATGGGAGAGGACGTGGCGCTGATGTCACACAGGGGAGGCGGTTTCTGGTTTGTGTCACACCGCTTTTCCGCAGAAACAGTTTCGGCAGGGGGGGCTCCGCCACAGCCGGGAGGGTGACGCGTGGCAGGAGTGCGACGGGAAAACCGCCCATCTCCCGGACGCTAACCATCGATAGGTTGGGGCACAAAAAGACCCGCCCACCATAGATCTCAGGCACGCCAGATCTGACGGTCGACGGGACAGGTGAAATGGCGGAGGGATACGGGATGGGGCCCACAGCGCTTCTTTTATTAATTGCTTGATCCAGCGGAGGAAAAACCTTAGGAAATAGGGTTTATGCGTTTACAAGTGGGCGCAGGTGGTTATTAATTTGACCAACTGTCAAATTAACCCTAGGTTAGGACACGAAAGGGCTAATGCCGAGCCCTAAATGAACTCAGCATTTCCCAGACTTACGAAAATATTGCTATAGTGCCAAAGGGAGGGGTTATTTAATATTTTTTTGGGATTTTATATAATTTTGTATAATAGGGGATAGGGAAATGATTTAGGGAGCTAAATAATAGAATTAGGAGTTAATATGAACTTGTGAGGTGAAGTGTAGGGGAGAGGCTAAGTTTGTGAACTGAAACTTAGATATAGGAAGTAAATGGACTGCGGAGAAATGAATTTTACACAAGAAATGTGGCTTCTTTTCAGTAAGTCAACTTCAGAAGTCAACTTGGTTCTCAACCAGAATGGAGTGAAAATGGACTTTTTGGGCAGATCCCAAGGTCCTTGAGGGGGTGTTAGTGAATGATTTGTGAGGGGATGAAGGGGGAGTTAGACATGCTTCCAAACCTTGCCATCAAAAAGTGCCTTGGTACTCCTGTTTCAAATGAGATGAGCTTTCTTTATTTAGGTCAAAACTTGAAGATGATATTGCTTCTGCAACCCCAGCTACCTACCCAGCCTAATACACCTAGCATTCTTTGTTACTTCAGGAAGGGTGCACTTAGACTTGCAAACCCTGATTGCCTTTTTCTTTTTAACTGCCCTGCTATCCAAAAACTACCCTTATTTCTTCCAAGGGCCCAAATTAAGCAGTTGGGCTCCTTAAGTTCTCTACCTAGCTAGTCATCTGCCAAGTTTGAGCTGTTTGGACAGGAATCATTCTCTATTCTACAACAAACAATTTAAACATGGCATGGTCCAGCTTGAACAGTTGGGCCATCCATCAAATGTTATCAGCAGTAGTACCTCCACATGGTGAATTTGCAAAAATAAGATAGCAGTGGCACTTTGACTAGCACACTCTCATGGACACTTCTTTGGCCTCTGTAGCAAATATGGAACATTGCAGTATGCAGAGTATGACATATTTGGTATGTAAAAATGTCGATCATGAAAGATGAATACCTGCTGCAGTAGGAGGCTAACAACTCCATTATCAGAAAAAGTGTTTGGGAAGTGGTCCCAAGATCAGCAGACAAGTCAGTGGTGATTTCTAGATGGCTTTACAAGGTAAATCAAGCAACAAATGGAAGTGTGGAGAAACACAAATCCAAATTTGTTGCTAGAGGATTCTCTCAGGTGGAGGGAATTGATTACGATGAGACCTTTACTCTAGTAGCAAGGCACTCTTCAATCAGATCTATTATAGCATTGTTAGCACAGATGAGATGGAAGATAGATCATATAGATGTGAAGACAACATTCCTCAACGATATGCTTGAGGAAGAGGTGTATATTGAGCAGCTGAAAGGATTTGAGACATTCAACATAAAGTCACGTGTGCAGTCTCAAGGGAGTGTTGTGTGGAATAAAATAAGCACCTCGTGCTTGGTGCACTAGAATTAATAAATATTTCATCAAGTTGGGCTTCACCAAAAGTGAAGCAGATGCAAACCTTTACTATATTGTGGTTGAAGGTAAATTGTTGATTATAGTATTATATTTCAATGATTTGATTTTGATAGGTGATGAGAAGTTGATAAAATCTTGCCAAGAGGATCTTGCAAGAGAATTCGAGATGAAGGACATGGGGCTCATGCATTACTTTCTTGGTATGGAAGTATGGAAAGGAGATGAGGAACTGTTTGTCACTCAGGGAAAGTATGACAAGGAGATATTGAAGAAGTTCCACATGGAGAGCAACGAACCCTTGGAGACTCATCTAGAAGGTAATTGGAAGAAGGAAGATGCTACTTCAGGTGAAGTAGTGGAAGCTACTATTTATAGACAACTTGTGGGTTCACTTATATATAACGTGTGTTTTTCATTTAACCAACTTAGTCAAGCCATTATTAAGCCAACCAAACTTTATTGGAAGGATGTTAAATATGTGTTGAGATACCTCAAAGGCACCACTTAGTTTGGTCTTTGGAACAGATATGTAGAGGGAGTGAAGATTCAAGACTTCACAGATGCAGATTGGGCAGGGAGTCTATCCGATAGGAATAACACATTAGGATGAATCTTCATTATTGGGTCAGCAACAATGTCTTGGTACAACAAGAAGCAGAGATTAGTTGCACTTAGTTCAACAAAAGCAGAGTACATGGCTTCTAGTCAAGAAACTTGTGAGGCTATCTGAATGAGGAAGATCCTTGTTGGGTTATTTGGTCAGCAGATGGATCCTATAGTGATTTACTATGACAATCATAGTTGTATCAAACTCTATGAGAATCCAGTTTTTCATGATCGGTCTAAGCATATTGACATTCGCTATCACCATCTACGAGATTGTGTGTAGAGGAGAATCATGTTGCTAGAGGACATTCCTATGGAGGAGCAGGATGCAGATATTTTGATAAAGGCATTGTCAAGATGCAAATTTGAGTTTCACAGAGGGAGGATCAGGGTAGCAGATAATCCCTTTCTTTTTGAGAGGGAGTGTTGAAAATGCAACAAGAAAATCCTAATTTTTTTCCTTGAATTAAATTGGGAATTAAATTGTAATTCCACGTCTCATGAAAACTTGTAATAGTTAACTCAGTTAATTTGACTTAGTTGGCTTAGTTAATTCGAGTTGGAAGTCTAACTAGAGTCATGTAGAGTGTATCCTACTTTTTAGGAGCCTTGATTGAGTTTATTTTGAGTTGTAATTATTTAATTTAGTTTAACTGAGCGTTCCAATTCATGGAGGAATTAAAGGGAGATCCAATAGTGGGTGTAACTTGCAGTAGTCGGGTGTAACTAACACTGATCAACAAATAAATTGAAGATTCACTCATAATTAACTCATGCTTGTCAGATGAGAGAGACCCAATTGAGATTGGAGTTCAGGGGCAATTTACTATTAGTTGTATAATCATCCAAATTGTACAGATGGTGCATGCAATCAGAGGAAGGCCTATGAGGATTGCACAATTCATAATTGTGGAATTTATAAATTAAATATGGGCTAATTCCCAAGGAAATTGTGCAAGGAAATAGGATCTTGGCATGCAACATAATTGGCTAATTATTGGCTTGAGCTTGTCTAGGAAGCAATGAGATAGATAGAGATAGTGCAAAGGTTGCTCAGGCTTGAGAAAATAATTGTAATCTTCTCATATTTTTTAATTAATGCAATTTATAGATACCAGGGGTTTTTAGCTATGATTTTCCCCAAAAAATTATTGTGTTATGTGTAATTGAATTCTTTCTCTTTTATGCTTCATGATTTCATCGATCGTTTATTGTTTCCGTTAATGAGTAGAGTCTATTCAAGTTAATTATTTTAGCATATTACAATCTGCAACTTGAATCTATAAGGATTTTTTACAAAATCTCTGCTTAAGGAATGCCCTACTAAAAAACTATAAATCTAAAAATTATAGATATAAATTAAACTAAATCAACTTTATAGCAAATTCAAAATTATTTAATAATGAGTTATATTCATAACTCTATGCAAATTGACTACCAAAATACACATTGTTTATTATTATTGTTTAGGCATTATTTATGACTAAAGTATTAGCAACAATCGTATACGTCCAACGATTGCTTTGGTGTTATTGCAAACAACAAATATGCATTATTTAATACTAAAATATTAGTAATAAAATCCTTTAGTACTATGTGCGATGATTCAAACATTGAAAGCTTCCTCCACAAAATGAAATTTCTTTGCACTTCCACACATATGTTAATTTGAAACATATTAAAAAATACAAACATATCCATTATTTACAATTAAAATATTATCATTAATATAAGCATAATCCTACAATGCAAAGTGCAGACATCCACACAATGAAGGCTTCAAAGCTTTCACCGTACAATGAATCAATTAAATAACAATAGTGCACATTATTTACAACTAAAATATTAGCAATAAAATCCTTCAAAGCCAAATGCAAACATCCACATAATGAAAGCCTGAAATATTCCTCCTTGTTGAGAAATCTAGGGCATCTGCATTAGGTGATTTCTCTTTTATTAGTGATTGCTTTTGAATGAATTTTACTTCTTTAGATTAGGATATTATTCATGTTATATTATTAGTATTCTTGAGAAATTGAATTTGGATGATCCATAGTGTTCTTCATTGCTTTTGTCAATGAAGAACACTGTGGATCATCCGAATTCAATTTCTCAAAAACTACTCCACAAAAACCTACAAACTAAGATTAGTATTCTTCTTCATGAAACAGTAACCAATGCATGAACATAAATAAACAAGAGACACAACATGTAGGCCATGAGCCAGGGCTAAAACCTCTCACTCTCTGAGAGGAAAACCCACACAAATTCTTCTTATAGAGATTCCAATTGATGAATACCAAGACCAATACCCTTGACCTATCAGCCGCTTCCAAGACCAAGACACAAGCTCTTCTTGACTGTCTTCTCCTTCCTCCTTTCGGTTCCTCTTGACATCATCTTCTTTATGAGCATAATGTTGATCTAAACATGATCTGAGGTCGTCATTGATGTCAACCCAAGCACCACCACGGGCTACCTTGATCTTTCAAGGGAATTTTGACTTGAAAAATTACTCTATTTTTAGTCAAGGATATTCTAGATAGATTCTACTCATTGATATGTTTCCGTTGATATATGGCACTCCAAGTAAGTCTTCACGGTTTGAGAGATATTCATGTTTGAAGTTAGTAACCCCAGTTAGTGGGGCTAAAACCCTATAGGGTTGTGGCATGACACTCATAATTGGTTTTGGTCATTGGATAGTGTTTAATTAATAATTTTTTTAAGCTCCTAAAATCCCTCCAACATTCTCTATAGAAGCCCCTCTCAACTCTATAAAAAGAAATCTCATATATCCTCTAAATGGAGTGATTGTGGCATTTTTGCTATAATGTCATTTCTGCGAAGTCTTAGATGCTGAAATCAAAACCCATTTGATTTGCAATCCTGATGAACTTCATGACTGAATTTCAGATCTTGATTCGCTATATTTTCGGTGATAGGATCCGTGGAAGTTAGGGTTTTTGTAGGCTGCTGAATTTCATCTCAAAGAAGTGACCTTGGGAAAACTGTCATAACTCTCTCTCTGAGAAGAGGATTGGAATTCTATAAAAAGTGGCAAATATTTCATGGACTGTAGTTTTATTTGTATCGATTGCAGAGAAGAAGGAGGAAATAATGACATGTGGCACATTGTATAAGTTTTCTCTACTGAACTAGTCCATAATTAGGTCAGTGTGAGAGATTGGGCATAAATTTGTCTTGAAGAGTCCAAATCAGGTCAGACCTATGGCATTAGAAAGAAGACTCAAAGGGCTTCTACAAGACTGAAGATCACATATTGGGGATCTAAAATTGCAAAGATAAATCATATTAAATATCTATGCTCCTAGAAGGCAAGAAAAACTAGATCAAGTGTTGTCAAGGGGTGCAAAGGACCAGGCTTTCTAGATTAGCAAAGAGCAAGGTGCAGCAAAATGATGTAGAAGAGGTAAGCTACAGGTAAGTATCTTCTGTATTTACATGTTCATCTCTTAATTGAATTATGTTCTTTGTACTCTAATTTGTTGTCTTTGTTTAGCACTGACATATGCTCTCCAGGATGACGTAAGTTTTGCTATTATCATGTCATGGTTATTTCCTTGAAGACTTTTTGCAGGTATTATATATTCATCAAGAGAAGAATCAATGCATAATCTAATGTTCTGAAGAATGAGAAAGGGTAGCCTGAAAATAGCAGCAATAACAATGCATAACAACAACAAGAAGTTCACCACATGAAGTCTTCAAGTGGGCAGCACTGCATACAAACATTGTAAAAGTATCATTCTACATAGTCATTGTAAAAGCATCTTTGTAAAAGTTGTACAAGTGTATCTGTCAAGATTTGAAGAGGCAAATTCAGGAGGTCTAGGATCATCATTAGGTGGTTGTGTCATAGTTGGGTTTATGGTCTAATGTGTCTTCTTCTTCTACATCATTCTATATCATTGTAAAGTGGACCATTTTCCCTGGTACGAGAGTCCATTCTTATTTTATTCTTCTATAGCATGGTAGGGTGGTGCTAGGATGGTGCATGAAGTCACCAACAAGTTCAAGCCTGTGAAAACTTCAGGGTGGTAGGGTGGTGCTAGGGTGAGTTGTAGCTCATTGGGTGTTGGGGCATCCATTCAGTTGACTACTGAAGAATCTTGGGCATTAGAGCATCCATCCAGTGGAAGCTAGAGAAGAATGGTTTTCTAGATTCTAGAAAGTTGGAGCTTTCTTTTCAATTGGAGTTGAAGATTAAAGAATTATTAGAAAAGCATTCAGTAGTTTTTGACCTGGAGGGGGTTTTCTGCCTAAAATTTTTGTGCCTCCTATGTTCTTTTACTCAATGTTGTTACTACATAAACATTAACGATAATTGAAGATTGACTAATGCTCTGAAAAGATTTAAAAGTGATAATTGATAAGGAATATTGATTCACCCCCCTCTCAGTATTTTCCAACACATAATGTGATAGCAATGAATTGTAGACATACTTAAGATGGCACTGAACTATATCACTGTATTGTCACTAAAATTTCCTTACTGCAACATCACCAAAACACTGTGATACTTGACTTAATAGCAAGCTCCTTCATATGACCAAATCATGGCTTCTATACATCATATAGTTGTGGTATAGATACCCTCATCCAAACTATATCTTTTTACTGTAGTGTTGAGACCTTTTCCCAAATATTTGAACTTCTCACTATCACTGTCTACCCGAAATTACAAAGAGACATATCTGAACTTCTTTCACTGTGGAGATCTGAACTTTATCCTAAAAAAACCCTCGTTGTCTCTTTTATTTATTCCAAATTGCGTACTGTGATATGACATCTGAAACTATCCATAAAAAACCAGAGATTCAAACTATTGGATGACTGTGTCAGAAGTCTAAACTCATCACTATCCTCTCCATCTGAAAATATCTAAACTATTGATTGTAGATATCATTGAAAATCTCAGAGGAATTCGAGTTCTGAATGGTGTGATATGCGAAGTGTCTACACGCCTATATATAGTAGTTTTCTCATCAATATAAGTCGACTTATACATATGAATAGATGTGTCTCCATTGCTTAAAGCCGACATGAGATATTTACTTCAACTTGAAGCTGACATGAGAAAGAGAGCTAGTGCTTGTCGTTAGAGGGCTTTGTCGACTTATATACATTTGATACATATGCTTAAGAATAGCTTCTTTAAACATGAAATTGACTCTTTTACAAATCCTAAGGCTCTTAATGGGAGCCATATAAAATAAACCTCTTGCTCATGAAACCCATGAAGCAAGACATTACAATAATAATTTTATTCTCTTCATTTCATCATTTACAAAGATCATAATTACGTGTCATTATGAATACTGAACCTAGTTACATTTTACAATGCTCCCTCTTAACTAGGGAGGAATTCATAATGGTACTTGGTCATTCTCAATCTTTAAGAACTTCTCATAAGAAGAATTAGATTGGTAACCCGTTTGTTTAGAATAATATCAACCAAAATTGTTACATAGCAAGGCCTTGCTAACAAGTCTCTCTCCATAATATCTGAGCTCAATGCTCACGAGACTAATGATTTATAAACACTCTCATCATTATCTCTCTCGGAACATATCCTACCCAGTTACTCAGGATATGTTCATTGATAACTATTATTATCTTGGATTGCCCAACCCTCAAAGAATATCAGTCCTCCACGACTACTCTTCTTTTGGATGCCCTGTCTCATCCTCAAAGAGTATCAGATACCAAATGATTGCCCAATCCTCTCATTCTGTCTTCCCAGGTGAGGACTAGAATGATGTGTCTATCTCTCCCTCTCAATTAAGGAGGACATATATATTCCATTAAATAAATTTACTTATTTTTACACAAAGAATTCACCTAAGATCCCTATTGGCTTAGGAATTTACCAAGTTTCTTCCAAGTAAGAAAATTTCTAGGCTCCCTCTCAAAATAGGGACCTTCAACAACTCCTCAGGTGGAGATGATGGGACAACCAATTGCTTGAAGAACACCTTTGATGTCATGAATTTCTTTTTTGTTGTGGAGTATTCATCTTTTGGGGACTTCTTCATAGGGCACAGACCATCCATCACTTTCATCCATCAATGATGTCATAATTCCTTTCATAAGAAAGTGATCCATTAATCTTCATATGGAATTGCTTCATGTTTTCCTACCTTTATTAGGTCCTTGCATCCTTATACATGGTTCTTCATGGAAGACATTCATAGTTCTTCCCTACGGTGTGCATAATCCCATCTAGGTATTTGTTCAAAAATAAGAAATGAATGCTTAAATCAAAATTACCTTTGTGATGGTCTTTTATCATGACATCTTCTTGTAGGTATCAACATCCTGCAAACATGTTGACACATATCCCAAAGATATCCATTGTCAAGGGTCTCCATCTTTTCCAAACTTCCATCGGAGTCTTCATATATTTCCGGGAGATTTCCTAGTCAAATCTTCTTGGTCTTTTGGATGTTGATTTCCTTTACCATGGCTTCACATCTCACGATCTCTTCCTTCCTTTCTTCACATGTTTATTTCCCAGGAGCTTCTAATCAGAGTTCCTTAATTGTAGACAACCATTTCATACTTCATATGAGGATATATTATGTTGATTTCATCTAGTGTGAACCATGCCTTTCGACATTGTTTCATAGGAGGAGATTCCTTTCCTTTGATCATGCTTATGAAGATAGAGCAGTGATCCAAGCTACCTGCAACCTACAACATGCCTTTATAAAATCGAATATAAGAATACATAGCTCATTTACCTTTAGGTCATCTAGGCTCCTTTCAGCAGCTTCCTTGATTGAAAAGAGCTTCAACTCCTTGATCTGCTTCATCTCTTATGTCATCATACCATCATCCCATGAATTCCATAAGTTGGAGTTCCTGATGAAACACTTGCTTCCACTCTATATTGGTGAACCTTTAGATGAATATTCCATTGATGAGTCTTGAGGATCTTGCATATTCTTATCAATTAGATGTTACCTTTTGATGTATGATGAGCCTTGTCCTTGATGACTTATTCCTTTCCTTTAGTTTCTAATGAGGTTCCCAAGAGCTATATCCTTCATGGTTGACTATCATACATCTTTCATGTTTCCTATGGTGATGTCATGAGCTCTTACTTCTAATGCTTTCCCTCTTCCTTGGACTTCCTTCTTTCAACTTTCTCCACTTCTTCAGTGAAATGAACTTCTTCTCTATCTTTCTTGTTATTTCCCTTCTTGAGTTTAGGACAATATTTCCTGTAATTCTCATAGAATTGAATCTTAGCTATGTTCTTCTTTCCTTTTGAAAAAATGCCTGAAACCTTTCATTTGATCCCTTAACAATTTTCCCTCAACTTGTCTTCTTCTATCTTGCATAGAACCCACAAGTTGTTGAATGTGATAGCTTCCTTATCCTCATAGACATTTATTACCTTGTTCACCAGGTAGTGCATTTAGAACAATGAGAATTATCTCTCCCAGATCTTGTAATTGAGATCTTATGAATATAACCCTTTATCCTTTGATACCTTCAATTTGTGTAGATCAAATGTAAGTGATGTGAACTTGTTTATCACATATTCATAGAATAGCTCTACTGGATTATCATATATATCTCCTTGATGTCTCCAATACTGCTATATGAGGGGACCTTTCATAATAATCCCTTTCCATGTATTCAGGGGAGACATTTTCAATGATATGTTCAATAAATTCACTTTCTTCGAGGATTATGTCTATCCTTATTTTTCCATGCAAGGAATTTTGATGACCCAACCAACTTATAGATGTCCTTGCAAAACGAAGTCATTTTACCCAATTTGATTATAGAATTAAAGATACTTACTTGACAAGTGAAGAATAAATATTCAACTTGATCACTTTGATGGTGGTTCAAGAAGATGTATTAGTGCTCCTTTTGGATGAACTTCTTCCAAATGAAAATCCCTTCTTCAATAAAGAAGATTTCTCCTTTTATGATGTCAACACCTTTAGATCTAGCTTCCTTTATTGATGGTGACTTATGAGGATGTTTTGATGCTTCCTAGGATGATCTTCTTCAAGGATAAAGAGGGGATCCTTGTTGTAATGATAGGGGGCTTGCCTTATAGCTTTTGAAGATGATGATAATGTATTCTAGCCTTCTTTATCTTCAAGATACTTCGAATTTTTGGTGGTGCAGATAAAAAATGCTTCTTGGATCTAGGGTTTGATTTTTCAATGTAGATCTTGAACTTTCTCCTTGTTATTATTCGACTTGCTTTGATTCCATTCTTGATATTAAATCCTTGAGTGTCCCTTGATGAGATGCCCTTCCTTGACTTTGACACCTTAGCTTCGACACAATGTTGAGAAATATAGGGCATCTGCATTAGCTAATTTCTCTTTTATTAGTGATTGTTTGTGAATTATTTTTACTTGTTTATATTATGATTTTCTTCATGTTAGGTTATTAGTATTCTTATTCATCAAATAGTAACCAATGCATCAACATAAATAGACAAGAGACACAACATGTAGGCTATGAGAAAGGGACAAAACCTCTCACTCTTTGAGAGGAAAACCCGCAAAAATTCTTCTTATAGAGATTCCAATTGATGAATACCAATACCAAGACCCTTGACCTATTAGCTACTTCCAAGACCAAGACATTAGCTCTTCTTGAGTGTCTTCTCCTTCCTCCTTTCGATTCCTCTTGAGATCATCTTCTTTCTAAGCATAATGTGATAGCAACGAACTGTAGACATACTTGAGATGGCACTGAACCATATCATTGTATTATCACCAAGCTATCCTTACTATAGCATCATCAAAACATTGTAATACTTCACTTAATAAAAACTCCTTCATATTACCAAACCATGGCTTCTATAGACCATCTAGTTGTGGTATAGATATCCTCATCTGAAGCGTATCTTTCTACTATAGTATTGAGACCTTTTCCTAGATATATGAACTTCTCACTGTCACTGTCTACCCAAAATTACAAAGAGACATATCTGAACTTATTTCACTATGGAGATCTGAACTTTATCCTAAACAAACCCTCATTGTCTCTTTTGTTTAGTCCAAACTGTGTACAATGATATGACATCTGAAACTCTCCATAAAAACCAGAGATTTGAATTGTTGAGTGACTGTGCTAGAAGTATGAACTCATCGTTGTCCTCTCCATCTAAAAATATCTGAATTATTGATTGTAGCTATCATCGAAAATCTCAAAGGAATCCAAATTCTAAATAGTGTGGTATGCGAATTGTCAACACGCCTATATATAGTGGTTTTCTCATCAATCTAAGCCAACTTATACATATGAATATACGTGTCTCCATTGCTTGAAGCCGGCATGAGATCTTTACTACAACTTGAAGCCAACATGAGGAAGAGAGCTAGTACTTGTCGTTGGAGGGCTTTGTAGACTTACATACATTTGATACATATTTTCAAGAAGAGCTTCTTTATACATGACATTGCCTCTTTGACAAATCCTAAGGCTCTCAATATTGGGAGCCATCTAAAATAAACCTCTTGCTCATGAAACCCATGAAGCAAGGAATTACAATAATAATTTTATTCTCTTCATTTCATCATTTACAAAGATCATAATTACATGTCATTGTGAAGACCAAACCTAGTTACATTTTACAGCACTCCTCACATCCCATAAGCAATGCTTCTATTTACTGAGATGTTTACTTAAATAACAATAGTATACATTATTTACAATTAAAATATTATCAATAATATGCCCATAAAAGATGTTATTACCAGCAAAATGGAAACTTGAAATCTTCTTCTACACAATGAACATTTTTGCACTTTTGCATGTCTTATAAACAAAGATTCTACTCAATGAAATGCGATCTTGTACACAACTTTGTGTGCACTCTGCATAACTTTCACTCACCTGACTATTGATATGGATTATCTATAAATAAAGCATTAGCAATAAAAGCGTTTAGTGAAAAGTGTGTACATCCGTACATAAAACACTTTTGCACAAGAGCATAAACAAACAGATATTCGAAACAATATTTACAATTAAAATATTATCAATAATATAAACATAAACAATCTTATTATCCATGAAATGAAAAATTGAAAGCTTCTTCTACACAATGAACATCCTCAACACTTCTACATGTCCTATAAACAAAGCTTCTACTTAATGAAATGTGGCTTTGTATACAACTTTGTGTGCACTCTACACAAATTTTAGTCAATTGACTACTAATATGCATTATTTATAACAAAAATATTAGCAATAATATTAGTAGTTGGTGCAAAGTGTGGAGATTTTCACAAACAACACTTCCACACAAGAGATTAAACAAGAAGATATTTAAACTATTTGAAAATATGAAAATAAGCATTATTTACTATTAAAACGTTAACAAAAACTTTGCATATGTCAAGTGTATGGAAGAAGTTGTGCAAATGTCATTGTGCAGACCAAGTAGTGCAGAACAAGCATGCACTGAGACAAAAATGTGGATGAAATGCGAACCTCTCCGTACAATAGAGTTGCGTGTCTAGAAATAGTGTGTACGAAAGAAGCTGTGCAGATGTTGTTGTGCAGAGCAAGCAGTGTGAAACGAGCATGGGCTGAGACAAAAATGTGGACAAAATGCAGAACTCTCCGCATAATAGAGTTCTTTTGCACTTCTACACATATGCCTAATTTGAAACATATTCAGAAATACTAAAAGATATTCATAAATAGGAAGATAAGCATAATTTACACTCAAAATTTCACCAATAATATCATATATGTCAATTGCTTACTAAAATATTAGCAATAAAAGCCTTTAATGCCAACATATTTATCAATTAATAATATGGTTGACTGAAAGATGTTATTGAGTATGAAGATATGTGTGCGGAACGTGTGAAGGAAAAAGAGTTGTGCTACTAAAAAAATGTGCGGAAGGCTTAGTGCAAGGTTTATTAAAATAGTAAAAATACAAGTCTCGTTTTTAATACGAGAGAAGTTACGTGGAGATGAATGTGCATGTGCAGATCTTATGTGACCTAGGGCATTATTGAGTGTGGAAGTAGTTTTGCAAACAAAGTTGTGTGAAGGTGGTTATGTATGCTTATTTTATTATTAATAGATTCCACGGAGTGCCAAAATGCATACAATGAAAGCTTGAGATCTTTTTGCATAGCTGCAACAAGTAAACATTATTTTTCTATTTTAAAAATGGTAGAGTTATATTTTTTTTGCAAGTGTCAACTTTGAAAAGACTATTGTGTGGAAATAAGTTCAATGTGAGGAGATTCGTACAATGAGCTGAACTTCCGCACATTAAACTTCCTTCTGCACAATAATCCTTCTTCCTCGCTATCTGCTTACACAAAATTCAAAATGGAAATTTGCGCAAGAGAGCATTACTTTGTTTAAATAGCATATCCATATCAAGATGTTGATCAAGCTGTGTGGAAGTGGTTGTCCATGAGAGTACAAATTATGGCTCATTATGCGGAGAAGTGCATATTCTTTGTATTGTTGCACAATGATTTTCTTCTACTCTGTATTTGTTGTATTATCAAACAATTCAACCCTGACTTTA
Source organism: Pinus taeda (assembly GCA_000404065.3). Classification (NCBI taxonomy): domain Eukaryota; kingdom Viridiplantae; phylum Streptophyta; class Pinopsida; order Pinales; family Pinaceae; genus Pinus; species Pinus taeda. Next base: position 25,927 of record APFE031648103.1, read on the forward strand.
ATTTTATCTATTTTTAAAGAGATCTTATCTTTTAGCAATACATAGCTTCATTTTATTTTAATTAATACAAATAATAATTATGAACAAAAGGAAAAACAATTAGCGATTAATAACAAGTAAATGATAAAATCTAGAATAAGGATGAAATGTGGACTTAATAACGAATAAACGACAAAACGACCAGTTGTGTAGACAAAGCTTTGCAGAACCAAAATAAGATGCTGGAAGGTGATTTTCATTGTTTGAAGAGACAGTAATAATGACACATTGCAAATCCAGAATAATAAGAATGAAATACAAACCCCACATTAACGATTCACCTTTGTCGATTTCCAATTCACATTTGGAAATTTTTTAGCTGATTATCTTGTGTGGAGAACTGCAGATGCTCTGCATCTCCACATAATGAGTTCCTTCCACATTATTATAAATTATTGTTATTAGTTTAGTAATTCATAACTATAAATTTATCTGTTTTTAACAAGGTGTTATCTTTTAGCAATAAATATTCATTTATTTTATTTTAACTAATACAGAAGAGCAAAAAGATGTGTGAAGCGATAAGTGCAAAAATCATTCTCAAATAAGGATGGATTTACTAACAAATAAACAAAAAAATGACTAGTTGTGTGGAGAAAGCTATGTGGAAGCGAAAGAAGATATGTGAAGGTGACTTTCGTTGCACATGTACGGGGGCGACAATAATGAAATATTACAAATGCAAAAATAAATATTGAATAATGATGAAATGTAGACCCCACGTTAATGATGAAATGCACAACAAATGTTGTCTTGATCAGTTAATTGTTGGTATAGGGAGAGATTATGTCGCATTGCAACTATTCCCCTTATTCAATATATTAGATTCTATAATAAATTACTTTATATTCTTAGTATTTTGGATTATTTAACTATGAGCCAGATTTAACTATCACAATCCATTATCCCACTTTTGCTTTGGTAAATCATAGTTGTTGATCTAGGTGATAGACTTGCAATTAATTCCAGCATGTAAGAAGGAAGTAGATCAATCATGTTGAATTTATACCCATTCCTTAAATCCAAATGATTGTGAAAGAATAATGTTTTGATTAATAGTGATACCTACTTACATGCCTTCATGTGCATTAGTATAAATGTTATGACAGGCTAGCTTGATAATTTAAACCTACATTAATCTTTACCACTCCCTACATACCTTTATATGTATCAATGTAATTATCATACTATCCAAGCTTGATAGTTTAAATTTCCATTAAATTTTGCTACCCCATTTTTAATAAGAAAATCTCATTAACCTTATTAATTAACAATGATTCTTCATATTTACCATTTTTATAAATATATAATTTAAATCACAATAATTATGAAAATTACATAAATTGATAAAATTAAAATATAATAAATAATTGACTCTAAGAATTTATCAAATTAGTAAATTTTACTATATGAAAAATAAAAAATTTAATATTTTAAAAATATTTGTGTTATAATATATTAATATTATAAAAATAAATAAATAAATATATATATATAATATATTTAATATAAAAAAATATTATATATATTATATATATATATATTATATATATAATATATATATATAAATAATGTAAATATTTTTATTTTATGAAATAACACATGTAATTTTTTATTTTATTTTCATGATTTTCATGTGTTAATATTTAATATTGAGATATTTTTTTTAAATATAATTTTAAAAAATATTTTCAATATTATAAAATAATATCAACATATTCATATCATATTCATCTATATATTTAATTTATATTTAATTTAATTTTATTATTTTTTTATTAAAATTTAAAACAATATAATGAACATTAAATCTATTCTTTATATATATATGATGATGGTGGTGGTGGTGGTTAACATTCACTGAGACTAAATTTTCGTCTATCGGACCTAAAAAAAACAAATTATATAGTTTGATTTAAGATTTTTATTCCTATGCTCAAAAAGCTTGGAGAGAAGCCTCCCGAGCTCATTATAATTTTGACATCGTAAAATGCTAGGAAGGTCAGTGTTGTGACAAAGATTATGAAACTGAGATCTAATGTGGTTGTACGTGGGGCACTCTAAGAGAAAGTGGTTTTCATCTTCGATGTTCCTATTCTCACATAGATGGCAGATCATTTCCACCCATGGTGTTTTAGGAACTGCCCAATGACCTATTTCACTATGGAGCTCATGAGAGTTTGTTCTAATATTCACTATATTAATTTTTTTCTTTGAGCTAGTTAAAATAGAGAGATACTTTTCATCTTCTAGGGTGCAGTTGATGACCTTCTTATAATAACTTAATTTTCTTTTAGCTGCTAAATCTTTCTCACACCACATTTTTTCTTTGAACTTAGAAGTAACAATATTTTTAATGTTATTAATGTTTTGCAATGCATCATTCTCGTTGATCTCCTAATGGTCTAACTAGGCCCTCGTGTCTTTATACCACACTCACTTGAGCCTTAGGTGGTTTTGGCTAGAATTTAAAGCTAGCTTAGGAAGTCTATGATCTCCTATGTTATTGAGTTTGTGCTTGTACAATAGAAGTCTAGTCATATCTAGGCTCTCGATAGGGGAAAGACCTACTTCTGTAAGGAGAATAGGATAGGGTGTATTGCTTTTAATTTTCAGGTTATACGTTATAAAACGCTTCTGGATTTGCTCAATCTTTCTCCAGGATTCTCTAGAGATGTTGCAACCCCAAACCTCACATCCATACAAGATAATCAGAGTGACTAAAGTTTCAAAGAGGAACTTCTTTTTATCCTGCATTACGAGGTTTTCCGTTTTATAATTATTTTCAAGACCAAAATAAGATTTCCACCCCCATTAATCCTTTTCTCAATGCTATAGTTCCAGTTGAGCTTGTGATGAATATCAATTCCTAGGTACTTGTAAGAATACACTTCCTCCAAGTTATTATTGTCATACATAAAATTAGCATAAGTGTCCTTCTTGGATTTGATAATCATAACTTTCGTTTTGTTAGTGTTAACAATCATACCCATGGTAGAGCAGAAATCCTTAAGAAGCCTATGTTTCTTATCAAGATCAGATGGGCACCTTGCAAGAAGAACAATATCGTCAGCATAGGGAAGAAAGATGATAACTATCCCAGCTAAAATCGTGCCAGCACATGCTACTTCCTCTAAATAACCTTCAAACTTATCGATTTGTTATTTGTAATTTATTATTCTTTCAATATTAATAATAATTTATTTTAAATTAAATTTACCATTAATTATTTTAATCCAATAAATTAAAATAAAAAATTACAACTACACATTAAATTCAAATATATAATTATGTATATATAAACTTCCCTTCCTTCTAGTTTTCTTCTCTCTATTTATAAAATTATTCACACCATCCTTATTTATAATTTATTATATACGAAATGTTTGGAATGCCCATTTATTTCAATTAATTTAAATTTCAATAATTTGGTATTAAAATAAATTTTAAATAATTTTATTATATAACAAATTTAAAAAATACCCGTTTATTTTATATTATTTTTTTTCTTTATAATTAAAAAAATATATTATAATAATAAAAATTCTACATACCTATTTCTTCAATTATTTAAATTTCAATATATATGAAATACAGTATAACTATTTTTATAATATATGAATATTTAATTTTACTTATTTAAAATAATTTAATTTTAGCTATTACAGTTTTTATCTTATAATCACTATTTATTTAAATTTTTAAATTTATTAAATATAAAGTTAAGATGAAAATTCAGAACCGCAAATGCCAATGCACGGATCAGTGAGCTGGACTAACAGGGGATAGTGGAGATCCCGAGTCAAGAACATGGCGCAATTGGGATCTGATAATTCCATCATTGCTGGCTATAGGATGAAGGATCAGAAATTCGGTGGCAGTACAGCGGCGGCGGGTGGAGCGGTTAAGCAAAAGTACACACATGGTAAGTTAATAAATGCCCGAACTATGAGAGGTGGTGGATGCGGTTCGCCTGACCGCACAGTAGAGAAGATTAAGAATGAAATGATGGTCGAGAGCAGGGGATCGCCGGAGAGCTACCGTCGGCTTTCGAAAACCGGCCCAACTTGGCTCCCCGAAGAAAGGAATTCGCTATATAACCACGGCTGGTCGATTGTTAAGGCATTTTGTGAGTTCCTAATTTGGGCAAGAGCAGAGGTTTCCATTGAGCGGCATCAGAGAACTGTTACAATCTCAGACAATCGGAGAACGCGGCGCGGCAATCCCTTGGGCAATATGGAGACCAGACGGAAAATGAGACAGGCAGAAGAGCAGCAGAGTGCAAGGGAGGAGAACAGGAGCCAAAAAGGCAAAGTTTTTAAGCAGAAGGAGCCACCATTCACTGTGTGGGAGGTTGAGGATAACTCGGATGAAGACAAGATCCCGGATGCAGTGCGCGATTGTAGGCGCTACCATAAGAACTCGGCTGCGGTAGGACAAGAGCAGACGAAGGCGGACCAGTCTGATTGTCGGGATTCGAAGGTGCGTCGCTACGGAATGAGGAAGCATTGTTCAACGCCTGATGTGGTGGAGGACGACTCGGACGAAGACCTGGTTAAGAGAGCTGCGAGCGCTCGCCTGAACCTTCAAAAGAACTTAGCTGAGGAAGCTAAGCAGTAGGCGAGGGCGGAAAATTCTGAATATCGGGAGGCAGGGACCCACCGGTTCGGCTTGCGGAAGCACAGCACTACTCCTGACAGAGAAAGGGATATGTCTGGTAAGCGGGGCAAAGGGCAGAGGGAGCCCGTGAAGGAGGAGGGGGAAACCTCCAGGCGCCCGGGTAAAGGCAGAAAGCCCAGGGAAACTGTTAATCTTAGAGTCCGTAGAGCTGAGCAGGCCTTCCTCCGTAACTCCCATCCGGCTGTGCATAGAATCATGGATTACCTCGAAGAGGAAGCGCTGCAGAATCAATCTGAAGACGAAATGGAAGAGTTGGAATTCCTCCTTCACGACCCGGGCCATACCAGAGGGCACATGTCGCTAATCAAGCAGTCGCTGCACATCTATTGGGTGATGAAGGGGCTTCTAGCCAAGGCCATGGAGCAAGTGGCCAAGGAGATGGTGGAGTTGGCCCAAGGTGACCAAACTATTCGCAGAGAACTGAGCTACCTACGTATTGCTATGACAAAGCAGGAGGAGCAGCTGGATGCTATCCAGCAAATGCTGAATCGGGACCAATCTGGACCAGCGGGAGCAGTGAACCAGAAACCTGATGGAGGCATCGACTGAGTTAAGTTATGCTTAGAAACTGCAAGCGGTTTTTTTGTTTTGGTTTTGTACATGTGCAAGATAGGAACAATCATGTTGTGCAGACCAGTAGTTTTAGTAATAGTTTCAGTAAGTTTCAAGACTGCATAGTTTACTTAGCTAAGACTGCCAGGCTATGGACATACTATTTTTGGGATGCTATTAAGAACTATAGATGGTGCTATGTCCCGGTTTCCCCATGAGGGTGGGCTTCAACTGTTTTTTGATATGCTGTAATGTTCTGTTGATCAAGTAATACAATGAGTACCATCCTAGCTTACAAAAAAAAAAAGATGAAAATTCAGAAATGTTTTCTTACATATGTATTTAATCTGGATGGTGCTTGCCACACACGAAACTAGTCAAATATCTAGTAACACTGGCCCTATGATATTCACTCACACTTACACACATAGAAAAATAAAATTATGATGAAAACTAAGAAAACACTTAATGTATTACATTAGTTGATATTATTCTAGAAAAATTTAACTTTCCAACAAATTCAACTTTCATATTTGCTAATAGGTTTTCCCTTAATGTGAAATTTTCACTTCTTTGCAGATCCTCATTCTGCACTTAAAACCCATTAGAGTTTCTTCTTGTGGAATGTTCCTTCACCAATTTCATCAAAATTCCTAATTGATGTAGTATTCCAACAACCCTCTTCACTACAATGACTTTGATTTACAAGCTAGCGCTTTCTTATGGTTTTGGTCATCAAGAGTTCTGGTAATTTAACTCCTAGACTTCCAATATCTTCCCGAGGCGTTTTATTTCCAAAGCTTCGACTCAGAGCTTTCAAGCTTGAATTTCTTCACTCTATGGGTCTCACACTACTCAATCAATTGATTCACAACCTGCATGCATTAATAATTTATGGTACATGTGAATTTATTTCACATGGATCCAATCACGGCAAACGTTATTTCCACCTCTATAGAAACATAAATGCCCGTCCTTTACAGCCTAGAGACCCCTCCTCCTTACGTCATGGCATGTTCCCGACCATGCATCCATCGAATGTTGACGTAAGGAGGGGTGTAAGGACGGGCATTTATGTTTCTATGGAGGTGGAAATAGCGTTCGCCCTCCAATCACAGCGTCCCACATTTTAACTATCAGTTTGGTTTGGTCTTTGATTCTATGCAATCTATTATCAAATATGGATGATATGAATACCTATTTACCTCAACATCAAGTCAATTTACTCTAGGCAAGTGTTGCATGTAATGGAATCCTTCCATGAACTTAGCTCCTCAGAAATCACATGCTACCAGATATCAAACTGTCAGTTACCAGAACTAAGTACACTTGTAGCAAATGGCTAGAATTTAACATAGACAAACTACCCGAATGAAGAATTCCTATAATTGCTTTCTAGAATTTCTTGTAGGTGATCAAAACACTAGATTTGGCAATGACTTGAAATGGGTTTCTTCCCCCAGAATTTTATTACTCCATATCACCCATGATTCACCTTTTTTAACCACCACCAAATTCCCTTAACTCAGATTTGGGCGATTCCTTCTACACCACGATTTATTCCATAAGGAATTAAAATCACGTCGTTTTCCAACAATTACTTGACTTACCTGTCATTATCAATATATTTTCAATAGAGAACGATTTAATTCTCCTCAATCAGGGAGCAATTCGACTTAAACATAGAACGCTCTTCTTCAATCTCTCCTGCAAATCAATTCCAAACTTTGTTTCTCAACTACAAAACCCTACATTCAATAATCCATCACAAAGGCCACACATCTAACTTTCACATAAGAAAACATTATATAAGCATACCAATTAACACTCATTCAAAGATACTCATTAACCAAATAGAGATATTCATGAACATTGACCAGAAAGTGCTCAACCACGAGATATAGAAATCCTTCAGGAGAAATATTAAAGATACATCACTCGACTTGATCTTCACATTCATTTGGTCATTAGCTTTGCCTTTAGGTTTACAATGATTAAATACAAATTTTAGAAACAAGTAGATTTTCTAATATACATAAATCACTCCATGATTTATTTGTAGGTTTTAACCCTGTACATAAATTTCTTGCAAATAGATTCTTCAAACATAAAAAATATACAATGGTGAGAACATAAAAAATATACATAGATATTTTCTCTTGGAACCTAAACCGGGAAACCTTGATTGATTTTTTATTATATTCCTTTGAATGTTACAGTACATTTTATACATGTTGAAACATTCATAAACCCCAATCCCATATCCCTAGATTAGAACATAATTGTAGTTCCCTTGACTGGATCTATAAAATACCATGGGAAAAAACATCATGCCAAAAACCATAGGTATGTCTGCATACCATTCTTGGGTCTGCCCCCCATCCTTGGTCCGCTTAACTATTATTGGGTCCGCGTAAAAAAATTCTTTCCGGGGTGTTTCCCTAGATCATGTGCAAGGGAGGCTACTGTCCCCCTGCAAAACCCCATCAAGGGGGTTTCCAACCCCCCTCTCAGCACGCACACCCCCAACCCCCCCCCCCCCCACCACCCACTTCCAGCAACCCCTTCCGTTGCACCAGACACAACATAACAATGCCTGGTGCTAGTCATGGAAAGAATATAACAATATGTGACATTATTCCCTAAATATCTCATGCTTTTCAAGGAACATTTGTTTTTTCCTTATGGACAAAATATTTCCTATCCATAGCTTTTCTAAAAATATGATTCATACTTTCTATAATAATTAAAGAAACTATGATTACTTGCAAATAAGGAATTATAATTCATTTTCAATGTTGAAACCCCTATGGAGCTTTTTCTTCAAAATGCTTGATGCCTTTGGGAAGCTTGGATGATCCTACATCAGATTCCCAAGTAGAAAAAATTATGACCTCATGGTCATAAGCCTTTGATGTGACAATCCTCCTGGATCCAAAACATTTTTTGCAATTGTCCATTCATCCCAACATGCTATTGTCCTATTGTTGGTGTTGCCTTCAATTCTCCAGGCTTCTAAATCCTTTGCTACTCTCATCCACTTTCTTTGTTGATGTAAAGCTTCTCAATTTGTTGCATTTTGCTATTGGATTTCCTTCTCTTGATCATCCTCTTCATCAACGTCCACAACTTGTCAATTTCCTCATCCAACTTTGTCCTTAACTGTTGAAACTTGTTTTCCTCTCTTACTTACTGCTATATATATTCCTTGTGCATAAGAGCTTCAAGACTCTTACCAAATTTTGGTTTATACACCTGCTTCACTATTTGATGCTCATGCCTCATAACTTCCTCCTCATTATTGTCTTCCAAGACAATTTCCTCTTCTTCTAAATTCAACTTTACAAGCTGAATATGCACTTTGTGAATTACTAATCTCACCTCAAGAAGTTTCAACTCTTTACACAAATTAGTAAAATTAATTGAATTTGTAACGTTCATGTCATAATCAACATTTCTATCCTCTACCGACTATTCCTCTAAGAGATTTGTTTCTTCCTTGAATCCTACATCTATTTCCTTTGGCATAAGACCTTCATCATCCCTTACGAGCATTGCATACATATGTTATTTTTCATCATTGTCCTACTTTTCGTTATCTCCTTGAGCCAATTGTGTCTTGTTCACTGCAAATGTCCTTTAGTAATTGCACTATAAAACTGTGTATATATTTCAGTTATACCTTTATGAGACTGTGCTGCCTCATCTTCCTTCAGCATAGGTTTTTGGTAATGTATTTATTTTATTATCTATAAAGACACTCTTTCTTCTTCTCCACTTGTACAAAATTTAGATTATGATTTTCCTCTATTTCCATGACAACTATAAATGGCTATCCATATTCACCAAAACCTGTAGTTATACACAATTTATTATATTTAAAATAATAAGGCTCACTAGCCTATTTCAATGCTTTAGACATCAAATCCTCATGTTGATATGAACTTCCACAATATTACATGAGACTAGCAGTAAGTCTCTCATTCTCTTCATCCTCATCTCTAAGGATGCCTCCTTGTTCTGGTATAAGAATTTCATCCATAATTCTATTAATTGAAATTTACTTAATATTTTCTTCATGAGGAAATTCTCCCTCAGAAACTCGTATGCCTTGTATTCACAAACGTTTCATTAGTTTTAAAATCAAATCACGAGATCCTTGGATCTCATCAGTTCCATCCTCATCTTCACGGAGGATAGGTCCTTATTCTGGTTCACAATAGTGAACATTCATCTCTACTTCTTTGAGCTCTTCATTCTCCAATTGAGCATTCAACCTATGCTCCAACTTCACTTGCAACCTAGGCCACTTCACTTTCTTTCACAAAATAAATCCTCACCTTCCTATAGCAATTCCATTAGTGCATTCATCTATAATTTCATCTCAACAATTTCCCTCTCAAACCTTTCATCACTTAACTTCTTGCGGATTACAGTTGAACCCATAACATGCCTATCAGGAGTCATCTTCCTCCTTCCTTTGTGAAATTTACCTTGTCCACTTGTAGACTACATTCAAGCCTCTATAATAACAAGTTACTCCTTAACCTATTACCATACCTCACCAATCTACCTTTGAACTTGGCCTCTTATTTCTCTCCTCTAAAACCTGTTTAGCTTCTTTGATCCTTTTATGATTCTGTAGATCTTCACTTCCCTTGAGAACATTTACTTGTCATCCTTCTTCCAGCCTCGATTAGAACTTATAAAATTTCTTTGCCACAATTTTTTAGGAACTTCCTTTGTTCTTGGTTACAATTTTCCTATTGTAATCATCCTCATCACTTCTACCTATAATCAACAATTTGCCTCACAAATTAGTTGAAAACATAAAGACCAATTTATCTCCAGTTTGACCTCATGCAAACATACACTGTTGTCGCAATTTTCTATAATCCTTTTGTTAGATCTACTATTGGAGTCCTTCATTGTTATTCCTAATCCAACGAACACGCTGCTAACTTCTACCCAAAGTAGATATTCTGTATATATCCTCAAAGAACATCAATGTTCTTTCTCTTTCTCCAAGAGCTCAATACATGCAATTATCAATTTTCTTCAAATCAAATTTAGAGTGTAAAACATTTTACTTGGAAAACTTTTAAATATGAATCACTAAAAGCCTTGAAAATAAATTTACCCAACAAACAATTTCATAATTCCAAACAACATAAACCTACTTTAATTTCCTCCAAAGAACTTAATACTATGGTACTACTATGATGGGAGAAAATTAAACTTTCCTACAAATTCGCCTTTCAGATTTTCCAATCGGTTTTCCCTCAATGTGAATTTTTCACTTCTCTACAAGTCCTCAATATGCACTTAAAACCCATTATATTTTCTTCTTGTGTGGATTGTTCCTTTACTTCTATCATCAAAAGTGGATTGTTCCTTTACTGCTATCATCAAAATTCCTAATTGATGCAGTATTTGATCAAACCTTGTTCTCTATCGTGACATAGATATACAAGCTAGCACTTTCTTGTGGCTCTGATGGTTTGGGAGAATTCTCTCTGATATATCTCCTGACAATCTATGTGCAACATATTTGTTTTACTACAAGTTTCGAGTATTTTAATATTTATTTCATTCTTGCCCACATGATGGATCACATGGACCCATTTGAATTAGATACCTCTACACACAAGGCATTTATTCATGCTACGCTGGAGGCAGACACACTCCAGGGGAATCCATATTAATTGACACTCGAGGATGGTTCAGGTGATGGGTGGGTTGGTGGCCACATCGCTTTATCTAATGGTGCGCCGAGTGGGGCTCATGCACTACACAATCCATCTCAGGATCCATGTGGATATCGTCAACTGTGCTCTAGACATGGCCACTCTATTAAAATTAGCTCTCTTGTGCCTATTCTCAGTTTTGGTTATGACATTCTTCATGATCGGGTGAGCAGTCTACAAAAAAGGGCACTGGTGGGCTGATGGAATTTTACTACTATAGCGGAAGGTGAGATGCAAAAGTGGGTGGAAGCTAAATGGAAATCCATCCTAGGTTATATGCTGTCGGTGGTGCGCCTTATGAATGAGTGGTATAACTTCCACTTTCTGTGCTAGGAAGATTTATAGAAAATCAAAATAATTTCATGGGTTCAAGGGCGAGGCTTTTTGGGCCTCCATGAATGGTATATTGGTTTTAACCCGTTGAAGGAGACACCCAAAAATACACTTTTTTGGATTAAATTACCTGGTTTACCTATTGAATTTTGGACGCGGTAGGTTTTTGTGAATATAGGTAATTCCATTGGAAAATTTGTATATGTCGACCCTCAGTGTTTGGGTGCACGAGACAAGTGAATTGCTTGGATATTGGTTGAAAAAGATTACATTGGGGGTTTCACTAATCATATTGAAATCTACTGGGGGGAGACTCATCTGCATCAAAGATTGGATTTCTGGGGTATTCCATTTAGATGTCTCATTTTTCACCATAGAGGTGATATGATGGATCAATGTCCATCTTGTCTGTGGGGTAGGCGCACTATGTATTGACATAAATTACATGCATATCTAGTCTCCGAGGGTGGTGGAAATGTTGCATCCACTATTGGCATGGAGCTTAGTAAACCCGTGGGTGATATACGTCGTATATCAAGTACACCACCTTTCTCTCTCCCTTGTTCACTTGCTGGCTTTTTGTCACCTAAACGTGTTAATTCGATGCCTATTGAGATTCCAACTTCCCCTTCCTCAAAGGGTACTAGGACTGCTCTGTTGGATGACTCACTATCCATGTTGGACCAGAATATTCCCCATTTTTCTATGGACCCGTCCACATCTGAGGTGATTCCTCCCCTCCTGATGTCACATGGTGATATCTCGTCATCTCATATCATGTATATACCTCGTATCACTACTCCACAGGTTCCTCAAACTTCACCTGACACCCGAACCCATCCCATTTCACCACGTTCTCCAATTACATCCCCTACCAATTCGATGGATAGTGACTTAGATGGCCTCCTCCTACGCAAGACTTTAGACCTTCGTTCTCTCACCATTCATAAGCCCCTAGTGCTAAGTCTCCACAAATCAGTCCTAGCTTTGCGGGTAACATTACTATCTGTCGTAAAAAGGGTAGGGACATCCAACACTTTTGAGGTTGTGCTAAGACTATCCCATATTGTCCTACTATATCCAATGATCTGATGTTCCGATTGCTACTTCCATTCCCACTTGGGCCCTTAGAGAAAATGCAACCCCATCGGGTTTGCAATGAACTTCATTATTTCTATGAATATTCGGGGACTGGGGGTCGCTCCTAAATTTTTGGCTCTCAAAGATTTGTTCCTCTCCTCTCGGCCATATATTATTCTTATACAAAAGACTATGCACTATGTGCAACAGGCAATTGGTTATTTCAGGAGAATGTTTCTGGATTGGTACATGGTTGATATTGATGCTGCGAGTCAGTCGAGTGGATTGGCTACCTTATGGGACCCCAGGTGGGTTCATCTGAGGGATTTTTCTTGTTGCAGGCGTCCTACTTGATGGATGTGTTCAGGGTTTCCCGGGACATCTTCATATTCTCAATATATATGATCCTTATAAATATCGTCGCTTATTTTGGGAAGGATTGATTGCATCCCAGATATTAGAACTCCATTCTCTCATCTTGGCAAGGGATATAAACTGCATGATTGGCACTGATGAGATATGGGGGGGTACTAATAAATCAGATTATATGTCGGATATGATCAAAGATATCATGTTGGACCAAAACTTTATTGATATATGTCCTCCCAAGCTCGACCCTACATGGGATAATTGTAGGATGAGTAATGATTTTCAGGTGAAACATCTGGACCAGTTCCTTATTCACGAAGAATTGCTCAATAGATTGGGCACTATTCAGTCTGGAATTATGTGTAACTTTGTTTCAAACCACAGACCCATATTACTTTTATGGCAATAGTAGGAACTCAGGTTCGGATATCCATTCAAATTCAACAGTATTTGGTAACAAGACCTAGAATTTGATACTTTGGTGTGGGAATGTTGGCAGAGGCCATGGGCCTGTGGTATTTCCCCTATGGTAAATATCATCAATAGTCTGAGGGACTTGAAATTTGTGGTCAAGAAATGGGAGCGAAAGAAACTGGCCCAAATGAAATTGGAGTTGAATGAGATCTCGGGGTCCCTAGAAAATATGCGGCTAACGCTTACCCTCCCTCATCCCCTGACATCCATTTTGGTGGACAGTCACACATTAGAGTTGAAGAGAAGTCAAATTTTGAAGCTCCGAGAGGTGACTTGGAGGCGGCAAATTCGAGCCATATAGATCCACGAGGGGGATTGTAATACCAAATTCTTTCACCATTTTGCCAATCACAGAAGGAAAATTAACAATATATGGGAGATCAAGGATTTTAATGGGAAAAAATGCCTCTCACAAGATGAGATATTGAGGGCGGCTTCTATACATTTTCAAATGACCTATGGGAGATAATGGAGAGGATCAAATATGGGGGGTGGAGGGATACACATATATGTTCGATGATGAAGCAAATGAGATGCTATTCAAAAAAGTTATTGTTGAGGAAATTTTGGGAATCCTAAAATCTTTCAGAAAGGATAGATGTCTGGGTCCAGATGGTTGGACTGTCGAGCTATTCACTCATTTCTTCGATATATTCCAGGGAGATATTTTGACCATGATCGAGGAATCTAGAGTTCAAGGGTATATCCATCTACATTTAACTCAACTTATATTGCTCTCATTCCAAAGGGGACTTCCTCTAGGACCTTTTTGGATTTCAGGCCGATATATTTGTGTAATATTATTTAAAAGATTTTCTCTAAAACTATTGTTGAAAGAGTGAAGCCTATCCTTTCCAATTATATATCGCCCGAACAATTTTGATTCCTTATAAATCATCAAATACAGGATGTTGTTACCATTACCCAGGAGTGCCTTCATTCCATTCATACTAGAAAATTAAATGATGCGGTTTTGAAGGTAGACCTTAAAAAATCATATGACTATATTGACTCAGGTTACATGAGAATGGTTCTTAACAAAATTGGTTTACAGGCCAAGAATTTGGAGTGGATTATGGCTTGTATGTCAAATGTGCAATATGCTTTATTAATTAATGGTAAGCCTACTGCTATTAGGGGTCTCAGGCAGGGTATTCTCTATCCCCACTACTATATATATTGGCTATGGATGGTTTGAGTGCATATATAAAACAAGCAGTGGTTGTGGATAACTTTGTCCCCCCCGGAGATGGGCCGCAACATAAAGGTATCCCACAATTTTTTTGTGGGTGATATTTTGATTATGGGCATCATTAATAGAATGGCATGGTGTCATTTATCATACATTTTTGATAGATTCGGGAAAACATAAGGTCTTTACATGAATCTATTGAAATCTATCATTCTGTATGGGAAGAAACCAGGAGGATATTGCGCACATTAAATATTCCTTTCAAATCTGTACGGCATCAATAATAGGTAGTCTGAAATACTTGGGATATAATATTAAGCCCGACAAATACAAAATAATTGACTGGTTGTGGCTAGTGGACCAGTATTATAAGAGGATATAGAGTTGGGAGAACCGATGCCTCTCTCTGGGGAGTTGCATTACACTTACACAATCTGTGATTACACAGTTGTGTGTGTACTGGGCACATCTATACTATATTCCACCTTCTATCACTAATAAATTGAATAGGATTATGGTGCATTATCAGTGGGTTGGGGTATTACTAAACATAAATACCATTTGAAAAAATTGGACATCATTACCACTCCAAAATGGATGGGGGGGCTAGGGTATCTTGGATTTGCAGTGGTTTAGAAGCGTACTATTACAAAAGGCATTATGGAGAGGCATCTTTGGCAGAGGCATTTGGAGCAATATAGTGAAGCATGAATATTTAAAGGATCTAGATTTTGTTGTATGGGTTCGTCGGGAGCAGATTGGGACTTCAACAGGGTCGGCTATTTGGCGTAGCTTCAGGGAGTATCATCAAAATTTTCTACATAATTTATGTTGGGCTCTTGGTTCGAGGCACCGGACATTGATTGGTCTCGATTGCATTGTGGGTATTAGTCATTCTATCACCTTCTCTGAGGCGTTGATACGACGTTTTCACAACTCTAGTATATTCTATTGGAACCAGCTTATTTCTGCATGGAATGGTCAGTTCCCTATATGGTGAACTACTAATGAGATGGGTTTGGAGTATAATATGGCGAGGGAGTGGTCTCAAACTTGAAAGGAGTTGCAGTGGTCGGGCGCGGGCAAGGCACATGTTGATGATAGGATTGCATGGAGGGGTAAGATGGTATCAAAATGTGTTGTTGTGGCAGATATATATCAAACGTTTTGTCTTCGTGGATCGCTCAATGTGGAGGTTTGTGATTTTTATAAGTTATGGAAACAAATCTGCCCATAAAAATCATTGTTTTTGTATGGCTTGTTTGGAAAAACAAGAATTTAACCTGGGAGAATCTCCAGAAGAGAAATTGGAATGGGCCAAGTATTTGTGTATTATGCAGGGTGGCAGAGGAAAATAATGAGCACTTATTCCTCAGATGTTCAGTTTCTAAAATGAGCTGGTGCCAGATTGTGTTGCATCTAGATTTCCCAGAAACTATCTTCTCTAATATCTCGACTTTTTTGGGATGGTGGTGCAAACAAAATGATGATTGGAGATCCATTCCATTAATATTTTACTAGGAAATATGGAGGTGGCGTAATAAGATTATATTTGAATATTTCAGGGAGCACTCCTTTAAGGTTGTGGATCACATTATTGAATGGTATAATTCTACAAAAATCCTCAAAAAGGATACAAGATCCAATCAAAAGAAGGTATGGGAGCCTGGTGAGACATTTCTGGCTACATACTTTGATGGGGCTACACAAAGGGATGTATCTGGTTGTGGTTTCTGGCTCAGGATGTCAGAGGAGAAGGAGTTCTGGGTATATTGGCATGCTGAAGGTGGTACTAACATGAAGGTTGAGATTATTTATATTTGGGGTTTGCTATATTTTTCTACTTTCTTGATGATTCCCTACATTCACATATTCGGTGAGTCAAAGGTCATCATTGATCATATATTGGGAAAAAGCAACATCTCTCAATACCATTTATAGGGATGGCTCAATCGAATCGGAATATTATGGAACTCTCATGGGGAAAATACAATTCAACATATTAGTCCTGAGTTCAACCAGAATGCTGACTTATTGTCTAAGCAGGGACTATTGGAAACCAGAGATGGGGTGCATATTGAGCTTAAGTTGTGTAACACTACACTGGACCTGGGTTCATTTGCACTTCTTGGATAGGGGATATATTTTATGATTACTGTTTTTTGCTGATATGGACTTCATGGATTGTTTAATTATTAGTTTTCTGTAAATTTTGGACAATATTGTATATATTGGTCATTGTAGATAAGGGCAGACGGTGTTTAATGTGATCGTACATATGGGATCAATGATATTCATGATATACTAATTTTTCCTGTTATATGAAGATTTGATAGAGAAGGATGATACATATACATGTATGGCAAGATATAGCGAGCTATACTCCACTAACAGTATTTTCTATAACTTGGAATGAGATGATGTACATGTATATATGACTGATGTACTGATTTATATATATCAATATAAATATAGTGTTTTTATTTTTATATATACCAATATAAATACAATGTTTTTTCTTGTTGAAAATATCTACATATATATATATATATATATATATATATAATATATATAATATATATATATATAATATATATATATATAAAAAATATATATATATGGCTGATAAGGACTTCTGGATTGTTTAATTATTAGTTTTTGTAAAATTTTGGGACAAAAAATGTAAAAAATTGGTCAATTGTAGAGAAGGGCAATGGGTTTAATGTGGATGTACATATGGGATCCAATGATAATCATAATATACTAGTTTTTTCCTATTATATGAAGATGTGATAAAGAACAATGATACATATACATGTATGGCAAGATATAGGGAGCTATACTCACTGATAGTATTTTTGTTTTTTTTTGTTTTTTGTACTGATTTATATATATCAATATAAATACAGTGTTTTTTATTTATATATATCAATATAAATACAATGTTTTTTTCACGCTGAAAAAAATAAAAAAATAAATAATAAATAATAGTAATAAATAAATAAATAAATAACAAATAACCAAAAAACAAATAACAAATAGCAAATAACAAAACAAAACAAAACAAAACAAACAAAAACAAAACCTGGTAATTCAACTCGCAGAATTCCAATATCTTCCCTGAGGTGTTTTATTCCCAATAATTTGACTCATACCTTTCAAGATCAAATTGCTTCACTCTTTGGGTCTCACGCTCCTCCATCAACTAATTCACAACCTACATCATTAATAATTTACTGCCTACATGAATTTATTTCTCATCCCATCAATTGTTGTTTCCCACATTTCAACTATCAGTCTGGCTTGGTCTTTGATTCCATGCAATATATTCTCAAATATGGATGATATGAATATCCATCTACCTCAACATCAATTCAATTTACTCTAGGCAAGTGTTGCATGCAATAGAATCCTTCCATGAACTCAACTCCACAGAAATCACATATTACAAGAAATCAAAATGTTAGTTACCGGAACTAAAAGCTCCTATAGCAAACAACCAAAATTTTAACATAGACAAACTACTGGAACAAAGGAATCCTGTAGTTGCTTTCCAAATTTTCCTGCAGGTGATTGAAGCACCAAATTCAGAAACGACTTGAAATGGGTTTCTTATCCAAAAGTTTAGTACTCCAAATCATCCATGATTCACATCTTTTAACCACCACCAAATTCACTTGATTCAGATTTGAGTGATTCCTTCTACACCATGATTTGTTCCACAAGGAAATAGGGGATGTTGGTTTAGAATCACATCTTTTTCCAACAATTATTTGACTTACCCATTATTATCAATTTCCTTTCAACAAAGAATGATTTAATTCTCTTCTCAAACAAAGAGTGATTCTACTTCCACAAAGCATTCCCTTCTTCAATCTCCCCCCAATCAATTCTAAACTTTGTTTCTCAACTACAATCAATAATCCATCACATAGACTGCATATATAACTTCCAAATCACATAAAAAGATATATTCATATCAATTAACACTCATTAGAGATACTCATGAACCAAATAGAGATATTCATCAACATTGACCAAAAAGTGCTTAACCATGAGATACATAATTTTTTCACAAGATTTTTCTTTCATTGATTAAAAACAAAAAAATATATCACTTTTCTTGATTTTCACATTCTTTTGGTCATTATCTTTTCCCTTAGGCTTACAATGATTAAACACAACTTTTAGAAACAAGTATATTTTCCTCGATCCATAAATCACTCCATGATTTATTCCCTAAATTCTCATGTTTTTCAAGGTATATTTTCTTTTGCCTTATGAACAAAATCTTACCTATCCATAGCTTTTCTAAAACTACAACCCATACTTTCTATAATAAGTAAAAAGAAATTAAGATTATTTACAAATAAGGAATTATAATTCATTTTCAATGTTGAAACCCCCTTTGGAGCTTTTCTTCTGATGAATTTTGAAAGCTTGAATGCTCTGACATCACCTAATAAACATATTGGTGTAGACTATATGTCTAAACCAATAAATAAGATATAACTAGATAAACATCGAATAACATTGGTAGCAACTAATTGAGCTAACCCCTTGGGTTCCATATATATATAATGCTTTCTCCTTATTTATATGGTTTATTTTGGCCATGAAAATTCATTCTTCCTTCAACTACTATCTACAAGGGTTTGTGAAATAATAATTGAGGCCTTGGTATTATTAAGAAAATAGAAAAAAAAAATATAAGAGTAATATTCTCTAATATTTTGTTTTCCTCACTTCTCTATGGTGACAACCATGATTCTCTGTACTTCCCCTTAGTCTCATTTTTTCTTAATTTCTTTGTTCTTTTGTTTAGTTAGCACTTCATGTTTGTATGAAAGCCTTCAAAAATCGTCAATGAGCCCCTTGAAATTCTTCAAACTTGTTTTTACAAATATAGATTTGATAGGGTTAGTTGTTGGATTTTGAGCTTTGTTCTTAGGGGTTGTACATGATGGTGAAAAAAATGACTTCCCCTTCTATTCTCATGGACTTTGAAGAATTTGATTAAAATGAGTTGAGACCTACACATTTGATTTTTGTTCTAATTATATTGGTCTCAACTGGCTCATTCTCTCACCAAGAAACCCATTCTCCAAGAAGAATCCTTTCATCTATCCTCATGCATAAGACTTTTGCATTATGATAGAACAATCATTTCCATCCTAAAATTATGACTTGCCTAAATGCATTTAAATTATTTACGAAGGCAATGCTATAAACCATGTTCCTTTAATCATATCCTTGTCGTATATGTAAAATTAGGATCCAAAGGGACCTTTCAGTTAGAATTCACTATAGTTTATCCCACCAAGATAAGATGTCATGTTGAAATGTTAGTCATTAAATTTGGCCCTTAAAGCAAAGGAAGCCCATATTATGTGGTGCAATGCCTAAATTGAGAATGTGTTTCTTGATGAAACTTTAGTTAAAAATAGTATTAGGTATCTAAAGTAAGATTCAAACATCCAATTTATTTTTTTAATATATCAAAAATGTCATGATATTGTTGACGATGATAGCTCAGACATGTGATTCTACACAGGCTAGGTATAAAGCATGTGGAAGATGTTCAAATTCCTCTTTAAGTACTTGCTCATGTTAAGTGACCTTTATAATCTCTTTTCGAAGTCTAACTTAGGAAAATCACATTGATTAATTTATTGATTAATGTTGGCTATTGAGCTAATGGTTTCCAATGAAGAGTAAATTAATTTACTATAGTGAGTTAGATCTAATCTCTACCATTGATCTCAATTGAGGCTTAGGATTTAATCCTAGAAACTCATCACTCAGGAGATCTAGGGTTTGAGATCTAGATCAATGATAAATTATGAGAGAAGCCTAAGAAAGAGGTGAAAGACACTTCGGTTTCATTGGGAGAGCAAATTTCACAAGAATGAGAGACTCAAGAATAAGGAGAGAAGAAAAATGTGTGATTGGGAGTTCGAGTGAGCACAATGTTTGCAGGTGGAGCACATAAGAGGATGGTTGAGCTTTGCTTGAGGTTCAGTTTGAGAGTGTATTGTGAGCTTGGAGTGGTCAAGAGGGTCAAGGTTGAGTTTGTGGGGAGGATGAGAGGGTTGAGACTACACTTGTGGAGGGATTGAGTAGCTTTAAGTGGGTTGTACTTATGAGGGACAACCAGTAAAATGTAGGATGAATTTTTGGGAGGCCAAAGTTTCCAGGTTCAATTAGATGTATTTTTAGTGGATTCTCTGAGGGTCATTTCCCCTCTTAAGGGAGCCCTTAATTTTTCCCAAGTAATAAAAATTGAAGGAGAATTTGGAGGATGAAAACTTTTTTGTGCTTGTGACTAATTTTTCCATTTAAATTTCCACTACAAATTATTTAAATTGAAGTATAATGTATTTTATTTAACATATTTTCAAAAAAATAATTTTCTGGGAATAAAATAATTTGCTAGGAATCTAAATAAGATATTGTATTGGAAAAATTAACATGGTTTTATTGTAACATCCCCAATTATTAATGCCATTAACATTGTAATTGTAATTAATTATGTTATCCATCCTTGTATGGGCATGTTAATGTAAATGGGAAAAATACACAGAATAATTGTAATTATAATTTAAATACCTATTGATGAAGTGGTGAAGCCTTGATACAATAAAAACCATGTGAGGCGATGACAAAGTGGGAATCCAACAAAACAATTTGGAGAATTAATAGTTTCCAATGGATAAATGGTTGAGCCAAATGTTCATAAGGATCAAGATTGCCAACCTTTCCCAAGAAAATATCTAATGGGAAGGTGCAATAATAACTTCTAGTAATTATGAGAGGAGTGGGAAGTAGTACCTGGATTTCTCATTAGGTATGGACAATGTACCACTAGGACACCTCACTGGAAGTTATGATCTGACTAACATGAGCATACTTGAGAAGAAACTTGTCACAAAAGAAACCCAAGGACGTTGACCAGTGAAAGTTAAGGAAAGGGAGAGAATGAAGCTTTCTCACAAGAGAGGAAGAACTCATGAAGGATGTAAAGAGTGTGTGGGCACACAAGAGAAAGAGAGTAGATAAATGTGTAGCATAGGGGTAGGTGCAAGAAAATAAGAGGAGAGCAGACTAAAGTGTAGCATGTTGATTTATGGTAGCATAGGATGTGCTCTAAGCCTCAAAACTTGCAGGGAGGCTTGGGCACATGTATTCTAGAATAACTAGAAATCGTTTTGGGAAATTCCACCCAGAGACATTTTTATTAAAATAATTAATTGTTTTTAATATAGGTCTAAGTCATTCCCAATGGGGGTGATAATGGTGAGGGTCAGCTGGTAACACATTATATCGTGAAGCTAGAGGGGCATCCACGTGCCACTCAAAGGAATTGAAGGGTCATCGAGACCCGTACACCGCTCCCTATGAGCACTACTTAATGCAGCTCGGAGCCAGGAGGGTGGCCATTAGCAAGCATTGGGTGATGAGGAGAGAGTATTTGTAGAGGAAGAGATGTGGGTTGTTTGCATCCTAGATCAAGTTGTGGCTTGGGGTGGAAATGCAGGGCAAGAACGTCAAATGTGGCTGGGAGGAGAATTGGCACCTGCAGAAAGCTTGGCCATGGGATCAAAGGGAAGAATTATCTATCTAGCGTGAAAGTTTTTATTGATTCGGGGCTGGAGAATGTGAGTGGGGAGAAACCACTAAGATCTTCTCCATTTGGCTCTACCTTTGGTTCATGGAAGCTCCACTAGAGCATCATTTTGTTGGAAAGAGCAACTTATGGTGCCTTCTCTAGAGCGGGTCATTCACAATGGACCCTGGGATGAATGGCGACCCTCCCTACTCCTTGGCAGGCTACGGATATGGTGCTGGTCTTCGGCACATAGGGCTCTTAGGATTTGGAATTGTAAGTGGCATTTCATTTTGGTATGTTCAATTTAGAAGTGTGAGGTGGGTTTCACAGGGAAGACAACACCCTCCCCATGGCGGTGTTACTGGTGGTGGTGGTGTTGCCCATATGCCTTGATAACGAGGACGTGCCTAAAGAGGGGGTACCGACCCATGGATGGATGAGCACCAACACCATGGAGAGCCCCGTTTGGACTCTGAATCGACCAAGAGACATCACTCTGATGCGAACATTTCCATGTCCCCAGGATACTTGCCGCGCCACACTGAAGCTTCGACCACCTTAGAGTCCATCACAGCCTAGCTAAACAACATCCAACTCAACATGGAAACACTAGGGGAACAGAGATATGATGAAAAAAATGAATTGGTGGCTTATATCAACGACCTCCAGCATATGCAGACTGAGATCCTGGACTCCATCGAAGGTCTTTGGTGGCACCTATGGCACAAAAACAACCATCTCTACACCTTTGAGACTCGGGTGGAACACACAGACTATCACATGCATGAGCGAGCTGCATTTTTTGTTTATCTTCCCGTGTTTGCCCCAAACCCTCCTCCTTAATGTGTATTCCTGCAAAATTTATTTTTGATCCTTTTGTGCCGACAATAACCAATGACATTGGCTATCTTGGCTTCTTACCGTTCAAAGAAAGGCTCGTGCTAGCTCTTAAACTCATGACATTGTATCTTATTGCAGTGGTGATGTATTTTGGTGGTGTTGTGGTGATGTATTTTCTTGAATTTTCTATTGTGATAATATAAATCTTTCTTTTTTACCGACAAAAAAGAAATAGAGACCTAGGTCTAAACTTAGGGAATTAAAGGGTATTAATCTAACTATGGGTGAAACTTCTAGAAGAAGACAAGGATCAAGACAAAATGATCTGAGCCATTGATTAGAACCTAATTTGGGCTATTGGTTCTCAATAGAAGGATTATAAGAGGAGGCTTGATGGGCATTTGGAAAACACATCGAATGGGAGATTAGATATCAAATTTATGAAGAGAGAAGCACAACAATTTCTGAAGAGAAGTTCGAAGTGATTTCTTGCAGTGAGGGGTAGGGATATTTTTGGTTGGATATTTTTCCTTATCAGAGAATAATCAACAGAGGAGGCAGAGAGAGATCTAAGAGAGGCAGTGTAGACGATATGCTGGGCAGCATAAGCTGACACAAAGGCTACGCTAAGTAGTGTAGGTTGACATAGAGGCAACGCAGAGCCATGACGAGATCCTTATTTTTGCTGGAGAGTTTAATTTATGAAGTCAAAAGCCGGGATGTGAGACCAGGAGGACATAATCAAAGTATCAGAGGAAAAACAATCAGTAGAAGGGGTGACATTGTCCCTAGAAACTGTGATGATGGGCCTACGCAGTGATTGCGCAGAGGTAGCAAGTGACAAGCCATTCTGTGGCTGGAACAATCAGGATCGCTAGTGATAGTGTGAGGTATTTCTCACTAATATCTTGTCAGTCATATTCTCTGTACTAGATAGCCAACAAAGAATCCAGAGATTGTATTCAAAAAACTACTTCTTAATAATACAAACCCTCAGTTGTTGCACCGATTTTATTGCATTGGGTTTTTCTGGGGACATTTGTCCAAAAATAATTATGGAATGTGTTGTGTATTTATTTCTTGCCCAGTTACTTGTTTATGTATATAATTTTAATTGGTGAAGGCCGTAGTGTATTAGTTTCGATATTTGTTGTAGAAAGTAGTAAATAATTTGTTCAATAATTAACAAATAGAAGGAACTTAATCGATTGTTGCAATAGAAATTTGGGCTTCCAAATTTTCACATGGTATCAGACTGCATGTGAAGCAAAAGAGTAAATCAAAAGAGCCCAACACTAAAGACAAGGAGGGAGAATGAAGTGTTGCATAGGTAGCAGATCGAATCCCTAGAGGGATTGCGTAGTCCAAGATAGGAGGGAAATATTCTCAACGAAGATCTCTCTCTGATTGAGTCGACAGAGAGGTAATATTTCCAGATCGAGATTTGTCAGCAGTAGAGGGAGCAACACAGCAGTATATTTAGTTTAGAGTAGTTTTCTAGTGAGACGCAGTTTTTCTGTGATAGTTGTTGGGGCAAAAAAACATTAGAAGAGGGAAGGAAACATTATTTGAGGGAATTTATTCCTAAGAGAAATCCTAGCTAGGGAATTCAATTCATCATTTGTTAAGTAGTAGTAGAGAGGAGAAGATCTACTAACTCCAGTAGAGAGTGTGTAGGCCAGCCCAGTAGCACCTCAGAGGAGAGACGAGGCAATTCGACATTTTGCTACAGAGATGGCCACAGATGGGCATGATCTATGGAAGAGAAGAAAATTAGATCTAATTGCTACTAATTTCTCACATAGATCAATATCCTTGCTATATGAGCCCAATAGAATCAATAGCGGGAGGATCATAGTGTCAGCAAATGCTACTAGACATTCAAATGTTAGTTGCATAGCTAGTTGCATTCAGTTTCTAGAAGACAGTTGAAAAACTAGTTGCAGTGACACAAGCAGTGTGAATTTCCTAGTTGTAGTATGGAGGTGCAGTTCCAACCAAGAGATTCCCAACACAGAGCTTCACAGTCTAGTTTCCCGTGCAAGAGAACTGTGCGAGTTACCAAGAGGGAGTAGAAAGATTGAGACTCAAAGCGAGCCTAGTTTCAAAGGGAGAAACCCTATGGAAGCTAGTACTTATGGATCTGGGGATATGAAACTCATTATTGCAGTAGTTGAAAAAACAATGCAAAAGCATAAGTAGAGTAGTAGTAGTTGTAGTATGAGTAGATCATTTTTCACCATGATTCCCCAAATACCTCCAAGGGAGAGGAGGGTGATTTATTATTGTAGTTTGAAACAATTGTAGATGGGAATGATCCTTGAGGAGTCCACCTCTTGGATCAATATGTTGCTACGAGAGCCCATATTAGAAGTAGCAATATCGACTAGGGTCAGTTAGTGCACATAAATGTCAGAGTGGCAGTTGCAGTGGCAAGGAGTGCCAAAATCTGCGCAGTGCATAGTTGGTGTTGGCAGTAGTGCAGTTGGCACAGAGCAGAGTTAGCAACAACGTAGTGGATTTAGTAATAGCGTAGAGAATAGTAGCAGTTAGAACTCCAGTAGTAGATGCATCACATTGAACACGTGTTCAGTAATTTTGGATGCTTTTTCATTGCTAACGCAACAAAAACAATAGTTGGAGAAGGTTGCAGTGCAGATGTAGTGTTCAGTGGTAGTGCCAACAGCAACACAGATGAAGAATTTATGAGGGTTGCAGTACATATGCAGTCTTAGCAGTGGCAGGGTCAACAATAATACAAATGTAGCATTTTCGCAATAGTTGGTGGGCAGAAATGTCAAACATCAGTAGCGCAGAGGGATATGTTACAGAGAAGGGTGATGCTTCAACAAGTTGTGTTACTACATCACACTCCTCGCTAAGAGGGGGTGTTTATTTTTGGTAGCATCGGATGTGCTATAAGCCTAAAAATTTGCAAGGAGGCTTGGACACATGTATTCCATAATACCCATAAATAGTTTTAGGATATTTCACCCAGAGACAGTTTTATCAAAATAATTAATTATTTTTAATAAAGGCCCAAGTCTAAACTCAGGGAATTAAAATAATTAAAGGGTATTAATCTAACTGTGGGTGAAACTTCTAGAAGAAGATGAGGATCAAGCCAAAATGATCTGAGCCATTGATTAGAATCTAATTTGGGTCGTTGGTTCTCAACAGAAGGATTATAAGAGGAGGCATGATGGGAATTTGGAAAACACATCGAGTGGGAGATCAGAGATTGAATTTCTGAAGAGAGCATCACAACAGTTTCCAGAGATAAGTTCGAAGTAATTCCTTACAATGAAGGGCAGGGATGGTTTCGATTGGAGGCAACGTAGAGGCTACACTGGGTAGAAGAGGCTATGTGAGGTAGCGTAGGATGATTTAGATGCAACGCAGAGCCTTGAGGATATCTGTATTTTTGTTGGAGAGGTCAATTTTTGAAGCCAAAAGCTGGGGTGTGAGACTAATATAATCGATGTCTCAAAGGAAAATCAACCAGTAGAAGGGACGACGTTGTCCCTAGAAGCTATGATGCTAGGCCTAGGCAGTGATTTTGCAGAGGCAATGTAGAGGTAGCAAGGGACAAGCCATTCTATGCCTAGAATAGTCAGGATCGCCAGTGATAGTGTGAGGTGTTTCTCACTAATCTCCTATCAGTCATATTCTCTGTACTATATGGGAAACAAGGCATCCAGAGATTGTATTAAAAAAACTATGTCTTAATAATACAAACCCGTAGTTATTGCACCAATTTTCCCGCATTGGGTTTTTTGGGGACATTTGTCCAAAAATAATTGTGTAATGTGTAGTGTATTTCTTTCTTGCTTAGTTACTTGTTTACACGTATAATTTTAATTAGTGAAGGTTGCGGTGTATTAGTTTCGATATTTGTTGTAGGAAGCAGTAAATAATTTAATTAGTAATTAACATATAGAAGGAACTTTATTAGTTGTTGCAGTATAAATTTGGGCTCCCAAATTTTCACATAGTACAGGCGCAAATGCAAGAAAATAAGAGACAAGAGGAAGTTTTCATGTGACCTAGAAAGGGAACCCAATGTATGAAACTAGTTCACTTAATTTCTATGAGTGAGGACAAGAGTGAGACTTAGCTTGAACTGGAGGCTCTAATGGTTGTTGGGGAAATTCTTTGTGTATGCACATAAACATCAGAAGGAAGTTTCAACGGACTATTGAGTGGGAAAAAGGCTCCTTTCATGCTATGTGGGCCTAAAATGTTCATCTACAAAATAAAATGTTGGAAGTCATGCTCTTGAGCACTCAAAAGAGGCACCAAGCAAATATTGGTTGTGCAAAGGACTCTCCTTGTGTTGTGCAGGTTCCATGGTGATCTCATTGGGAATGGGATCAATCCTTGGATATACACATTGAAAGTATCCAAAATGACCTCTGATTGGATGAAGGATAGTGGCTTTCATACTTACACCACTAGTAGCCTAAGATATGTTGCCCCTAGGGTGCTTGCAATGTAGAGTAGATGAGAAATCACCCATAATAGTTGGGAAAAAACTCTAGGCTTGGTGTGATATTAAAGGAATTGTTGAGTTGCTTGATGAAGAAGAATGTCCTTCATGAATTCATGCTATAATTCTAAGTATAAATCCCCTCATGGTTTCTTCATCTGACTCAGGGGTTGTTGACTGTAAGAAATATTGCAGTCCAGATAAGCTTATGGTGGGGTGGAACATGGATCACCCTTCATCAGTTGTAGACAACATAATATCATAATCAGATAAGTACCCTCATGGACCTCAACTTTGTAATGTAAACCGTGTTAATAAGAAATAAATAATCATTTTTGAAATGTATCATGTTATGTGCTTGTCTGTTTAATGAGAAATATGGTATATATGATGTATTTTTATGATGTGAAGCATTAGATCTTAGATGAAATGGTTGTATAATACTTATATGCCCTATAATAAATATTTAATCTACATTTAAGTCACACCTTTCTTGTTATGGACAATAAGTAATTGGCACATTAAGCATGGTATTGAAGGAATTTTAGCCTTGGTCATGGGATGCTAATGTCCATGGTTTATTCTTGGATAGATTGGAGAAGATCTAGGCCAATTGAAGCCATTAGAGGGTTTTGTGAATGATGTGGATATCAAAGGCTTCCTTCTATTTTTGGAAGGAAGACTTGGTAATTGGAAGTAAATTGAAGGCTTTTGGTTGGTGCGATATCCTAGGGAGACCTTCGTGTGATTAGGATCCTTTTGTGTATACCAAGTCTCTATCGGGAATCTACTCTTCAACTTTTGGGACAAGCTATGGATTCTCTCTATGAAAACAAGCTGCAAAATGGAAGTTTTGGATTTGGTGCATATAGTCTTACATAAATTTTGGGCCAGAGCCCTTTGCATAACATTATATAGAAATTTTAGGATAAGAAGGCTTTGGCCTTGGCCCTAGTCATATGGTTGAGATAAATTTGTGACCAAGAGTTACTTGGAAGGAGGCTTACTTGAATATTGGACTCCAAGGGAATGAAAAAAACTAATTTTGGGAAATTCCTCTGTATGATGTGGCCCAGATTAATGGACCAACACTCAATAGTAAACATTTTTGTTAACTGGGTACATCAATTGATGGCACCATGACCTTAACACAATTTCAACATGATGTCAAAATTGAGGACATGGTATTCCAAGTGAAGGGCACATGTCACCCCTATTTGATGGTTTTGGCCACGTTTTGGCATGCCAACTTGGAAAATAAGAGTAACACATGGCACACATCAGTCATGCTAAATGGAAGGAGACACATTAGTGTATGACACATGTTGGACTATGATTGGATAGAGGAGATATGAGGTGGTACACTGAGCTAGCCACTAGTCCATCAACATATCAGTAATTGTGGAGTTTTACATTATAAGAGATTTCACCAATGTCCTAATATCTTAGTATTCTACATGGGGATATCGGCCATAACATACATATTAGTATATTAGCCTATCAGCTATATGAAAACATCCAAGGACTTCAACCCAAGGCATATATACATATCAATTCATCAACATGTTTGTATATTGGCCACATCGGGCACACTAACATACTACACTGTACCAAAACCCCAAAGGTTTAGATAAGGTGTGTTCAATGCAAAATCATTGATATGGTGAGCCTTTATTATGATAGCTATGTAGTGAATGCGGGATAGTGTGGGAGTTTCATGTGGAAAAGGGCCATCATGTGTCAGCCACATTGACTTATACAAATGATGATATGGCCCTTAAGGGGGCGAATCTTCAAAGGGGCATAACTTTGTGCATGGAACTCAAAATGAGATGAAACTTATATTGTTTGAAATCTCTTGATGAGTAGAAGATGCATTAGAGAAATTTTGAGGTCTGAAATGGGCCTCCTAAAGAATATAATAAAATAATAATGGAAATAATAAAATAAGATTAGATTACATCATCATATTTTACAAGGGAAAAAGAAAAAACTACTTTTTCAACTCGCATTTTCAACTTATCTGACTACAATTTTACTAGAATTTTGTGTGGGAGCACTCATTGGATGCGGAATTTAATTCCTCATCCAAGGAGTACCCATGTTGCATACTTTATATGGATCCATCGAAAGTATGCAACATGGGTACTCAACATTTGAGTAAAACCATAAGCAAATAAATTGAAAATACAAGTTGAAGAAAATAGTTTTTTTTTTTTTTTAATCTTTTTAGTTTTTAATATTTTTATTTTTTTAATCCAAAATTAGTGAATAATGCCCCACAGTTGACATCATAGTCTTGAATCCAATTGGTTCTTGTAAAGTTGATTTCGGTTGTACATTTTTGTTTTGAGGCCCCTTTCAGACCCAAAAATTTCTCTAATGATATCAATATCATAAATATGATTTGAGGTGACAATAAAAAGAAGATATTTTGATAACCCCATCTTCATAATAAACCTTTAAGGTTAATTTTAGTTATTCCCCACAACCCTGATATGATATTAGGGGGTTGGGTTTATTATAGAAACAAAATATTAGGAGAAGGAAGATTAATTTTGTCACAAAACACAATAATTATTTTTCCAACAATTGTATTTTTCTAGGTTGATTTTTTGATTCAGATGCGAGGATGGTTGCAACTAGGCTGAGATTTGAAGACCAATTGGAGGATGTATCCAATTAAATCCATGGAAGGAGAGGATATCATTGGTGTTAATGGAGAATGCGATTTGGGACTTTGTAGATCAACA
The DNA here is from genome assembly GCA_000404065.3 of Pinus taeda. Lineage (NCBI taxonomy): Eukaryota > Viridiplantae > Streptophyta > Pinopsida > Pinales > Pinaceae > Pinus > Pinus taeda. Next base: position 56,084 of record APFE031648103.1, read on the forward strand.
ACCCACCCTTCCTAGTGATGATACACAATTGGACACCCATAACCAAAGGGACATGAAATCTAAGAGGATAATTCTAGATGGGGTGAAGGGTCATGCGATCTCTCATCCTTTTGGAAAGAAAACAAATAGGAAATGTGGATCCCTTTGAAAAATTTGTAGGGAAGTGGAAATCACAATATGAAAATGGTGTTGAGGGAGAAGCTCATGAGCACTAAGATTTCCGTGTTAGATAGAGTGGTGCCTTATGTTACCAAGATCACATAGGTTGTAGTTGGGAAGGCCACATTAGAGGAGTTGATGAAAATGGACCCAAATGGCTAAAAAAATCCACGAGCTCCCTTTTTCAATGGTATTGTGGCATCAGAGAAGCTTCCAAACTAGGAGAGATGTGGGATGAATTAATCCAAGAGGAGATTTGAGATGAGTCTCTACATGGTGGCTAGCAAAAAGGTGATGATGAGAACCTTACATTTGCTAGTCAGGAAAGGAAGGGTAATGGGAACACCAAGAAATTTTTTGGAGGATATGCTACCTCAAGAGGTGAAAAGAAGAAGGACATGAGCAAAGTGAAATTCTTTACATGTCATAGATTTGGCCATTATGTAGGCCAATGTTCTAACAAGAGGAAAGGAAAGGGAGAGGCATAGGTTATAACTTTAGCAGATTCATATATCTGTGATTTTTCCACTAGATTTGAGAAATAGTTCATGTTGGTGTTGCAACTTTAGCAGATTCATAGACCAATGATTTTTACACTAGGTTTGAGAAAGAGTTCACATTGGTGTCTTGTTTTTCTAGCACCATAGCTAAGGGTGCATGGTTCATAAACAAATGGTGCTTCTCATCATATGACAAGATCACGAGAGTTGTTCACTAGTATTTCAGAGGGTGAATCAGAGCTACATGTGGAACTTCGGAACAATGCCATGTGTGGTGTAGAGCAAGTTGGGACTATTTAGTTTCAAATAGAGTCATGAGAATCTTTGTAGGTGACATAAGTATTAGATGTTCCATGGCTGACCAAGAACCTTCTGGTAGTATAAACCACATAGGACAAGGGATATGAGGTTTACTTCCAAGATGTACAAGCACTTATCAAGTCGAGAGATTCTAGTTTGATCACATGACAAGTGAATCAAAGTAGAGAAGGAAAATTGTACATGTTGAAGGGTCATCCTATATGTTCCTTGGTTCATGATAGTGATAGTTTGGAAGTTATGGCATAAGAGGATCGTTCACTTGCACCAAAAAACCTCACCTAGATTGAGGGAGATTGCCACTGGCCTTTTAGATTTCACTGTGGAGAAACATAGTGTGTGTTCAATGGTTTTGGACTTGGAGAGTGTGCCAATATTACCTTTCCTAATAATGACAGCAGGTCGAAGTGCATATTGGATTTGGTACATTCATATGTGAGTGGTCTTATGTTAGTTTCATGTTTGAGTGGTTATAATTACTATGTGACCTTACTTCTCCAAGGTGACGTGGATCTACCTCATGAAGACCAAGGATGAGGTCTTCAATTGGTTTTGGGAGCTTAAAGATATTGTGGAGAAATAGAAAAGGAGGAAGGTCAGAGTCCTAAGGTTAGAAAATGGGGGAAATATACTTCTAACAACTTCAATAAATTTTGGAAGGAGGCAGTAATCAAGGAGATGAAAGTTCCTTGCATCCTATAGCATAATCTAATTATAAACATGAATAATAGGGCCATCATTATAGCTACCAAAACCATTGTATAAATTCAGAACAAGAGTCTTCATTAGGTATTAGGGGAAGAGACTCCCGAGGAGGAATTCACAAGGGTCAAACCAGAGGTTGGGCACTTTTGTATATTCAATTATTTGGTATATAGCCATGTACCTTTAGAGAAGAGGATGAATTTGGAGTCCTCATTATAGAAGGGCATATTTGTGGGTTACAATGAGACTTCAAAGGCATATGTGGTGTACACTCCGTCATAGGGGAAGATAGTGGTCAATAGGGATGTTAGGTTTAAGGAGAGCCAAGTCTTTAGAAGTCACATGAACCCCTTATATTAATGGAAAAGGATAAGGAACAAGAGGCTTAGAATATTGAGGATAGTAGAAAATCAATCTTCATATCAGGAGGAGGATTTAAAGGCTCCTTCTAGTTCTGTCAAAAGGAGTTCAATATGGATAGAACAAACATTAAGAGTTTCCTAGGAGCATGTGGAGGCTCCCAGGAGTACTTTCATGGAGACTACACCACCCAATCAGTTTCCTACTTATGCGGTGCTCATGAGTGACATCATTGATACAGAGATTAGAAATTATGAGGAGGAAATTGGCTAGCGGGTTTGTAGGTATGTCATGCTGGAGGAGTATGGTTCCATTGTGAAGAATGAAATGTGGGATATTGTGCCTAGACCAAAGGGGAAATCACAAGTTATCTCCAAATGGATATACTTAGCATGTTGTGGATGACAATATTGAAAAACATAAGGCTAGGTTCGTGGTGGGAGGGCTCTCCTCGAAGGAGAGAGTGGACTATGGGGAGACATCTACTCTAGTCATTAGGTATACTTCTACTAGGGCTATTATATATATTTTTTCAAAGATGAGGTGGAGGATACATAAGATACATGTGAAGAAAACCTTCCTCAATGGGATAATTAAGGAGGAGGTGTACATTACATATCCGTAGAGTTTTTAGGTGCATGAGAGAGAATCTTATGTATGCAAGTTGAAGAAGGAATCGTATGGACTCAATTAGGCACTAATAGCATGGTACTCAAGGATTGATGGGTATCTGCTAGGTATGGACCTCACCAATAGTGAGGCATATTTAAACATGTATTACACACTTTTTGAGATTATACACTCATCTTGGTGTTGTATCAGTCAATGATATATTCCTCATAGGGTCAAAGAAGCTCATAGAGATGTGCAAGTGAGATATTGCTATAGAGTTCGAGATAAAGGACATTGGCATGATGCATTACATTTTTGGGGTGGAGGTGTGGTAGTAGACAAGTTATATTTTCTTAGAACAGGGAAATATGCAGTTGATATCTTGAGGATATTCATGATGGTAGATTGCAAGCCTATGTCTACACCTATGATGACCAATCTAAGGAAGCTAAATGTTTTAATTTCATATTTGGTGGATCCCACATTATATAGGTAGATTATTATTTCCTTGATGTATCTCGTGAACACTAGGACATATGTATGCTTTGCTATGAATACCCTAAGCCATTTTATGGTGGAGTCGAGGAGGGTGTATTGGGTGGAAGTGAAGAATTTCCTTAGTTACTTCCAAGGTGCAATGGAGTGTGGGCTAATATATGTCAAGAGTGGTGGAATGTAATTGTATGGATATATAAAATTAAATTTATAACACTCCCTCCCACACCTTTGGACTTCCCAATCCTAGTGGGAGGTGTTACTCTAAATTAACCTGATGGACTCATTATGAAGATGGGGCTACAAAATTACTTCTCACCCAAAGTGCATGGAACTCACTTTGGATGAAACCATCACATCCAAATCATAAAGAGGTTTCCAATAATATAAATTTTACCCTGACTCTTGAATCAAAAGTTATGGTCATTTGAAGTTGACCCTCTTAAACTCCTAGATACATTAGCAAATCACCTTCCATGTGGCACTCCCACTTCTCATGAGGTCCAAGGTGTTGGATTCTGCATCATACCTCCATAATATCATATCCAATTCTTAAGAGTGTCCCACTCTCATACTTCTACAATGTGATAGACATCCTTGCATCAAATGAAGGGGAAGATCACCATCCTGTAGCTTCTGTCTACCTCGCAAATATGGTAGAAATGCACTAGTTGAATATCATCCATTTGATGAAATGATATGGACCATTAGATGCATTGTGTAACTCTTCATGGATTAAACCTCAATCAATTTTGTGCCTGATGTAATATAAAACCATTTCTCTCATTAATTCAGAAGTTCTTGATTGTATCAAGTGATAGTTAGGGTATTGAACCACACACATGTTTAAGAACGATATGTAATCATAATAGTTAAATCAATAGGAACTAAATAATACCTCTGCAATCCTGAGCTTTGTGGTGGTGTGGATCCCAACCATTTGTGCCACCATGTAAATGTCACATAGTAACCCCACACTAGGTGGCTCCACTCACCAATACCTCATGTCACTTAGTGTCATGTCAACATAGACCTCCATGTCACCCACTTCTACCATATCTTTTTGACATAATATTAACGTCAGGGTGACATCCTCTTGCCACATGGCATCATTTATTACTACCACGCATCATCCAAAACAAACACTTGGCCATCCTAAAAAGCCACACTATCTACCACATGTGACGCTAACAACATGACATGTCAACAACCCTTCCATGTCATAGGTACACATCATCAATGCACCATGTGGTCTATGCCACCTCAACTTAAAGCATGGGTCCCATCAGGTTCCAAAACTTTATGTAAATAACATTTTCCCATTTAACAATGAAAGGAAATTTTTTCCCAACCTATTTCAACAATGCCAATGTACTCAGGAGAGGGGTGAACCCTCACGTTTCCTCCATGTTGTGACAAAACATTTTGATGGTAGATGATGGGCATTATCCTTTCCCACGCCCTCTTTCAACCAAAACCAATTCTTCCCTAAGTCTCTTAGCATCCTTGGAATGATACAACATGAATTCCACCAATAGCTGATGGGAACTTTCCCATTCCACACTCCCAAACTTTCCCATTCCGCACTCCTGTTAATTTACAACCTTGTCAATAATGTCAAAACTCCCTTTCTATGGAGGCACATTAATATTCTCTGGGATGTAAATAAATTTGGTATCAAATAGACATATCTCAACATCCATGGCTCTAGATCTATCGTGAGTCTTATAAACAGGGTTCGATCATCCCAAGTGCAAGTCCAACATTTGTTACAACCAGATTTAGAGCCTTAAGAACTCTAATGGATTACAAAGCCATTCCAAGTGATAGATAATGCTTTGCACCATTAATATAAAAAATATTGGTCCCTCAATCCCACTCTAAAATCGCAGGCATTAACATAACCACTACAAAGAAATAAAACTATTTACATGCCTAACAGCATGCATTGCTAGATTTAGTGATACAACGTGTCTCACACACATCGACTACATACTTCCAACAACCCATACAATTATCAATGGTATTCGTGCATATCAACAATAGTGAGCACATGCAATGACAATCATATGGGCTCATCAAATAACCATACATACCATATAAGTAACCATGCATTTAGGAGCTTATCGGAAATCATAGGGATCTCCCATCCCTCTCAAATCATGAGAAAATTCATGCATGCATCTCATTAAAAGCAACCAAGAATAACACCATTATCCATAAGAAAGACTGATACATTCATTGTTGTAACCCATTACAATATCATTCAACATTAATAATGCAACATGAGTACAAGTAGTTACACTTATTTTTATAGATTAATGACTGGTAACTAAGGGAGGGACTTCAACTCTCCACCAAACCATAGGTCAACTACATTACAATATTTATTGCAATTAACCACCCTTGAACCAAATTCAAAGTCCGAGGAGGTAATTTCTTAGGAGTACTCTTGCCAAAAACCAACCAATAGATGGTGAGAAGTAAATTCCATTTCTCAGGTGATTTCTCAATAGCCCCCAACTGTAACACCATGGTGACTCTCTGTTTGGTACAAAATCAGCCACAAGGGTTCATCCAAGGCTTAGATATTTTCAACTCAGTAGGAAAAGGAATATAATATAGTATAAGATTAATATATATAATATTAATATTATATAGGATAGAGTAATAATAAGGAGGTTATTAACTAGCTTGGTACTATAGGAGTAAAGAGTCCACTACTAGGGGATTTATCAACTTACTGAGCAAGTACCTAAGTGGTTTACCATCCTCGAGGCTAACCACTATCTATGTGATTTATTAGCTCTTTGAGCAAGTATTTAAATGGTTTATCAATCCTGATTAACACTTGAGTGTCTCAACTGCACTAAACACTCTTTGGCCAACCAAATCACAGACACACAAATAGAACTCAATAAACATAGGGAATTCCATCCCAAAGCAGAACATATGCTATCACAAGTTGTCTCTTCCTAACATATTCAAATCCACTTCCAATTCACGCTTTTCATTCTCCTTTCCAATGAGCTCTCTCTCTTGCTCGAATCAATTCCCATCTATCTACCTTCTCTCCCTTTCCTCTTTGCTTTTTCCTCACGTCTTCCTCCCATTGAGTTACTTCTCCCATAGTTTTCCTACATGTTTACCATTCACTTTCCTATGGGCTACATTCCCATTGTTAGGCCCTTATACTACTAGTGTAACCCCTTATTATTATTAGTACAACCCCCTTATTAGATTGTTGTGTCCATGTAGTCCCCATATTCTTATTATTGTGCCCCATAGAAGCCCACTATTGTTATTATTGTGCCCTTACATTATTATTATTTCGGCTCTGATTATATTATGACCCCTTAGACTCCTATATATAGAAAGGAGGTCTTGTCATTTGTATCATCCAAGAATTGTTCATTTGTGTAGTGTAAAGTAGGTTTCCCCTCGAAGAGGCTAAATTCTAAGGTATTTATCTCTCTTTTCTATCTTTTTGTGAGCTGGTTTCATAACATTTGGTATCAGAGCTTTGGATTCTAGGGTTTCACTGCTCCAAATAGGTCATCGTAGAATTTTCACTATAACTATTTTTCTGCGCTATTTCAGATGCTAAAAGCAAAACCCATTTGACTTGAAATCTTTCTGAACCTTGGCTCCAAATTTCAGAGCTTTTCGTGCTATATTTGTGGAGATATGATATGAGGAAGTTGGCCTATTCGCGGACTCCTGAATTACATTCCAAACAGGTGACCTAGGGAAAATAGTCATAACTTTTTTTTTGAGCATCAAATTGAAATTTCATAAGCCGTTATAGAAAGAGGACGAACTGTAGTTTCCTGTATATATTTTTTAGATCCTAAGGTCAAAACAGTGGTACGTGGCACTTCATACAAGTTCACTCTTCTGAAAAGGTATATAACCGGGTCATCTTGGGAGATTGTGCATAACTCTTTCTTAGAAAATCTAAATTCGATCAGATTGGTGGCATTGGAAAGAGGACAGAGAGGGCTACTATATATCACAATTTCAGAACTTAAAGATCTGAAAGTACAAAGTTACAATCATTTCAAGATTGAGTTCCTAAAATCAAGAAAAAGTGAGATGAGGAAGTTTGATGGCAAGGATCCGGTAAATTGGATACTACAGATGGAGAAATATTTTGATCTACATGGTGTACCACTATTACAAAAGGTATGTATTACATCTTCATATTTAGAACAAGATCAATTTTTATGGTATAAAGGGATTTTTTCTCGTAAACCACTTGTTATGTGGTCAATTTTCATGGAGGAAATTATAGCACATTATGAAGATACAAAGAGCAACACCTTCTTTAGAGCAACACCACAACAATTGGAAGAAAAAAGAGCAAAAGGGCTTTGTTACAAAGTGGAAAGAAAAATTATGGCAATAAGAAAGTCTACTCCTCACAACTATAAATATGGAAATTTTGTTTCTCGTAGCATTCCATAACCTACAAGGGTTACACCACAACAATTGGAAGAAAAAAGAGAAAAAGGGCTTTGTTACAATTGTGATAAAAAATACATTAAAGGTTATAAGTGTGCTGAGAAGAAATTATTTTACATTGATTGTGGAGAGGAGGAAGAAAAGGATCAAGAAACATGAAAAGAAGAGTATATACACTAGGAACCAACCCCAGAGAAAGAAGAAATCAATCTAACCACATCTTGTAAAGCATTGGAAATAATTACTACTCCTCAAACTCTTAAGGTAGAAGGACATATCAAGAAGAAAAAGGTTCAAGAAGTGAAAGATCACATCGAGCATCAAGAAATAAATCTGACCATATCTTGTAATGCATTGGAAGAAATTACCACTCCGCAAACTCTCAAGATAGAAGGACACATCAAGAAGAAAAATGTTCAAGAAGTGAAACATCACATCGAGATCAAGAAATGAATCCGACCATATCTTGTAATGCATTGGAAGAAATTACCATTCCTCAAACTCTCAACATTGAAGGATATATCAAGAAGAAAAAGGTAATAGTGTTGATTAATTCGGGTAGTGCTCATAATTTTATTAATTGTAAGATAGCCAAGGAATTGAATTGCTTCCTATATCCAGCACCAAAGTGTCAAGTGATGGTTGTAAGTGGAGGAACCATAAATTTCTCTATAAAGTGCCATAATATCAAGCTATCCATGGGAGAATATGTATTGAATATCCCAATGCTTTCCGTTCCAATGGGTGGTACTAATGTTGTACTAGGAGTCCAATGGCTACAATCCTTGGGTACAATAGCTTTTAATTTTCAAGAAATTTTTATGGAATTTTCTTCGGAAGGAAAGGAAGTTGAATTAAGGGGTATCACAAGGAAACCAGGAAAGATAATCAGCTCTGACGGAATGACAAAGCTTGTAAATAAAGAACAACGAGGCAGAATTGCACAATTATGTTCGCTAATGATTCCCACATTGAAATCATGTATTTTTCGAGATCTCCAAAAAGTCTTGGACAATCATTCCAAGGTATTTGAGACTCCCAAAGGTCTCCCATGTATTCGTGATCATGATCATGCTATTCATTTTATTCCAGGAAGTGTTCCTCCAAACGTTGGGCCTTATAGATATCCATATGCCCAAAGGAGTGAAATTGAACATACGGTTGCAGAAATGGTAGAGGTTGGTATAATTATCCAACCAAATTTGATAAACAAATCAAGGGATGAATGGAAGAATGGTGAAGCAAGGTGGTAACTCATTCAAAAGTTTTTGAAGATCCCAGTTCCAACAATATGGCCAGAACTTGACAAGGAAGGAAAAATCGTATTGGAATCTGAAGCATTCATAGAACTGAGAAGTCAATAGCTACGAAATTGATCAATTTCAAAGAATCTCATCAAGTGGAAGAACTTACCCACTGAAGATTCCAAATGGAAGGATGAGAATTTTATACGGAAACATCAAGGACTACTCAAGTGTTGAGGACAAAACTTTTTGAAGGAGAGGGGCATGTTAGGCCCCTATACTACTAGTGTAACCCCTTATTGTTATTAGT